>JABASD010000776.1:0-58362 GCA_019776165.1 Pogonognathellus flavescens | reverse complement strand
CAATTAATATGTAATTGCAAATAAAATCATCTAAAACATGTTTTAAATGCATTTGAATCGATATTTAACACGAAAACATTAAATTCGCAAAATTCTAATTGAATATCAGTGTGAAGTGGGGTAAATATATTTATAATAATAATAAACTCAAAACGAACCGAATCAATATGAGAGACCGATTTTTTTCAGGATTCAGGAGGGCACACGAGTGACGAGACAGTGACGAGAAGACAATACCCTTACCGACTGGACTGAAGAAACTACCTGCTTTTGTACTTTGTATACGAGTGACGAGTACCTAAGTTACGCAAACCAAACGAAAACTACTAAAGACTCCGTCGTCGTGTCGTCCGCGTCCGGAAACAAACTCAATCTACAACCACCACCACCACCAAGCTCACTCCTGAAGCTCATTCAACCTCAACACTGCATAGTCTTCATTCAGAAATCTACGCAGAAAGTTTGATGTAATCTTTAGACTTTCACACAGAAAAAGATGTATACGTATCCGACTTTCTCTGTGAACATGCAAATAAAATCAAACAAACCAAGCAAGCAGAACGTTGTTGATCTACGCACTTGAGTGGGCTGCTCTAAACTCTGCTCTGTCTTACAACTCAGCCAAGGAAGTCTAATCGGGTTTAGTTGAAATTCCAACGTAACAGTCTGTTAGAACACTTCTGCCTTGATATCCCTGACGTTTCAGTCTTAGGAGCGGTTCATTATGACTGCTTTGTATTTTACTGTTTCCAATTTTATTGTTGTGTCATTGTAAATTAAAGGTCGGCTGCTAGGAATAAAATTGAAAATGGTAAAATTAAATTTTTATAGTGGTCTTAGATAACGGGTGGTGGTGGACCCTTCTAAATACATATTTTAGATTCCTTTTAAAAGGACACACTTGGAAGTGTCTGGGGTACAAACATAAGTGGTTAGTTAGTGTTGTTTTAGTGTCGACTTCAAGTGTCAATCAAAGGCAAGTATATTTTTGTTAATATTATAATGACGAATTTGGTAATTCTAATAATTTATGTATTGTTTTTTTTTACAGCTGTAGTGTCTGAAACACAGAAGAGCGAGAATAATATCCTACTCCTACATTCTAAAAATCCTGTTAGTTGTTGGTCCGAAGTCAAAGTAAGTGAACTTGCGAAATCGAAACCCGAAAACTGGAAAGACAAAGATTGGAGATAGCTGAGTTTCTTCCGTTTTGAATCTTCTGTTCGTCTTCTTTTGACACCATCACAAAAAGAATGTCTGGAATCCTGACATGTATTTTTGCACCACGTTTATATAGAATTTATGCCAGGGCGAATCAGAATGTAAGTTATTTTGATTTTTGTTGTTAACATTTTTCTCAATGTTATTGTTTTAATTTCGTGCTTGTGATATAAGTAGGCATTATTTTCATTATCAAGTTTCACTTTTACAAGTATCTCTATTGATTTTTAGGCTGAGGTTCACAATATAAACTGGGCAGAACAATGGGGGGATTTTGCTATTGGGTACTTATTCCCAGCTGGCTTGATGTTTTCTGTATGGCAGAGAAAACTCCACTATTTCTTTTACCTGTCGGTATTAGTGGCAAGCTCCTACTTACTGCGAGCTGCAGGTGAGTCACTGTTTCTTATGTCTGTTAATATTTTCCAAAATATACAAATAATGGTTTGATAAATTTGTCGTTGTATATAGGAAGAGCATTTAATCCCACATACGTAACCTTTCTGCAAGTCCTGAAAAGAGCACAGCAAACCTTTAATACCGAAAATGCAGAACTCCTTCGTAGATACGATTTTGACTTTACAAGCTGGCCCATTGCATTCAAATCGGAAAAGTTCAGTCAGTTGGCTTTGGAAATCCAAAGTCAACCCGGAGGTCTCACAAGATTTTCTCCTTCATACATAATGGGTTACTTGGTGGCTCATACATTCGGCATCAGATTGATTTACCCTGGATTGCTCTTTGGATCTGTCATACGTAGCCATTTGGAGGTGATTAATTGATGTTGATATTCGTAGAGTAACCTTTTTTAATGAATGTAAAGGACATAAAATCTGTTAGCGTATGTGTTTGTGAATGTATTTTTCTATTCTATTCCCATCAGGAAGCACGTGCAAAATATGTAACTGAACAACGCGGATTAAGGACAAGAATACAATGCGCAGATGGAAACACATTGGATACTATGTTTTTCGACAGAAGAAGGTTTGTTTTCGAAAAGATTTTTTTATGGCATTTGGTATAAAAATGCAAATTCGGGGATAATGAAATTTGTTTTGTGATTTTAACATGCACATCTAAGGATGAATTTCGACCAGTTTTTTTCGATAAAGTAAATGCAGTTTATAGTTATTAAGCTTGAGGTTACACTAATATATGACCAGAAGCTAAAGCTTATTGTATTATTTTTCAGTGATGTCAATCAAAATGGCAGGACACTTGTAATTTGTTTTGAAGGAAACGCTGGATTCTATGAAATAGGAATGATGGTAACCCCCTTAAATGATGGTTACTCCACATTAGGCAAGTAAAATAATACTCATCGTGTTTATGCATCGTATCATTTTATGTCCTTTTTGTATCAAAGTATTAATAATTAATGTTAACTTTGATAGGTTGGAATCATCCTGGTTTTGGAGGATCGACTGTATGTTCAGTTTAATCGCCTTTATTACTCTAATATAATAAAAAATTATTGTTACCTGAATAATACGCAGTACTAGTACTAAACTGATATTGTATTATTTATCGGTGAATATAAAAATTAATTCGGATGGTTAATTGATAGATAACTAAAACTCGTCATAAAATTCATTTCTTTAGGGAACACCTTATCCTCCTGCTGAGCTAAATGCAGCTGAAGCTGTTTTGGATTATGCTACCAAAACACTCGGATTTCGGGAAGATGAAATAATACTTTATGCTTGGAGTATTGGTGGATACCCAGCGGCTTACTTGGCTGGCAATCATCCTAACATCAAAGGCGTGGTATGAATTCATGCTAATCTCATAGTCATAGTTAAGCATACATCAGCAAGATAAACATAGCCTTTTTCTACGCACATTTTGTAATGTAACACAATACGATTTCGTGGCTAATGGCTATACCATACATATACGTATGGACGACTATTGTAAAATAATAATAAATAATGTAAAAACAGATTTATAATTGTGTGTTTAATTATGCATTTCAGATTTTAGACGCAACGTTTGATGATATATTACCTCTTGCTTTGCCCAGAATGCCGGGATTCATGTCATCGCTTGGTGAGTGGAGGAGATTTTATTAAAGTATTTCAGTAGGTTGAATTAGGTACCTATTATTAATTCAAGTCCATTTCGTTTAGTCCATAATTATTGTCTATTGTATTTCGCAGTTGAAATTACAATTCGGAGCCATGTAAATCTTCAAGTTAACAGACAACTTCGTGGCTATCATGGTCCATTGCGCCTGATTAGAAGAACGGATGATGAAATAATTGCAGAACCTCCTGGAAGTCTCACAGCTAACCGAGGAAGTTATTTACTGGTTGATGTAATTCGTCATCGCTATCCTAGTCTACTAAACAACTTGGAATCCGAAAAAGCTCTGCTTGATTGGCTTGCCAGATCTCATGCAACAGGTATAATACTATAATAGTATATACAACATATCGGTCTGTTGGAGATGTTACAGCCTTTAAAAGTTTCATTGTTGAGTTTGCTTAACATGTATTTAATCGATGATTTTGAGATTTATGAGGTTAACAAAAAAAATTGTTTTAGATCCCTCAACTGCAGTCTCCCCAAGAATCATGCCGGAACCTGATATTCCCGATGATGTAGAATCAATAAGTAATTCTGAAAAAGCTCGCTTGGTAGTATTGGTGGTAAGTTTTTTAACAATTACTGAAAAATGATATATATGTCATAATTATTTTATGTTTATTCGTTCAGTTGACATGTTGTTTCTATTTTGTTTTAGGCACAAAAAATTATGACGGATTATAAATCGTCTCACTGCACTCCACTTCCTTCTTCTATGTTCCAATTACCTTGGGCAGGCGTAGAAAAATTTCCGCAGAAGAAAATAGTCTAGTCTCTCCTTAATAATTTCAAAGTCTTCATTTTAGACTCATAGTGATTGTCTTTTGATATCACACAAATAAATGTTGTCTTGTGTGTAAATGTAATAATCAGTAAATTTCATTCAGTTATTAGTTTAAGGTATGTCACATCTAATGTATCCACTTCTAATCGGGCGTTGTATTCGTAGCCAATAGCCAGCAATCAAAAATGTGTTAAGTAAATAATTAAATGTATGCAGTTTTATGCTGGTATCGTTAGCCCACTTTTTCATCCGTTGGGGTTTTCAACCGTTCCGACTTTCCACCTGTCCATTGCACAGAATTACAGCTTGTGGCCATTCCCCTGGAAAGTAGGGACGTGAATATCTCAATAGGGTTAATGATGATTCCCTTTTACAATTTTATGGATTACTTCTAACAATTTACATTCCTGTGGTCCCTCATGGGGGGAGGATTAAGCTTGACCGCGGTGTGTTCCATTAAAACAGCACATAACTCATTCCATGCACAATTTGCTTAGTGTAGCTGACCTTGGTCACTTTGACGTTTCTCCGTGATGTTCCTGAAGACGAAATAACATTAGACGTGGCATACCTTTCTTATAAATGTCAGATGTCAAACCAAAGGAACAGTTTACTGTGAACAGCTAGTTATTAAGTATAGTATTTCCGAGTGCTGATTTATAATGTAATTTTTTTCAGAAATTGAATTGGTGAATAATGGTAGTTAATTTTTAAATGGTTGAGGATGCAAAGTCAAAACGGAGTAAGAATAGATAAGATATAATTAATGGATTGTGATTCAAAACACTAAACTACCAACAACAGTATGACGGTTGAAAAGTTGTACTTATTACTTTATACCGACGTTTAATATGTAAAGGTTATAAATTATGATATTATGTATGCTATGCGTAATTGCGTAATATGTGTGTCTCATTCGTTTAACAAATTATTATCCTATAAATTATGAGGGTACAGAATTATCTAATAATGCCATGTAGTAGGTGCATTACTGTAAGTATTTAGGATACACAGAATACACACAAATAAAATTGTAAGCATTTACTATTAAGATGATAAAGATTTGTTTTGTGGATACTGCAATACTGCAAATAGCTCATTTAAAACATTTATTTTTCACATTCCTTAGCATAATACATTCTAAATGACTAATTAATTAAATGCTTTAATTAGCTCAAAACATAAAAATAATTATAACTCAACAATCTAGTTGCTAATTTGTAATGAAATTATTTTAGTATTCGCAGTTTATTCATCCTGAAAGTTCAATACGATGTAATCAAACAGTAATGTACATGAGGTTTGAAGTTTGAAAGGACATCTTATATGTTTCCCAACACTCGGGTAGAATTCCAAGCAGATTACAGTCACATCTGTACATTACGATATAAAGCGTTGAATGTGAGGGTAAGCTGCTACTACAGTCCATAACACCAACGACCCTAGGAAAGCGAAAATCAGAGAGGGTATGAAATATTGGGAATGCTCTTCGTAACTTCCTTTTAATCCAAGAAGGAATATGCATCCAAGAATTATCAGCATAGCTCGATAAAAAGTATAGCCAATCGACCGAGGAATTATAACCATTTTGCAGAATCTTAGAATTTATGGTGAGACACTTTTCTATCTTTATATTATGATAGTAGCAAAATCAACTTGTCTGAAATGAAGTGTGTAAAAACTGATTCTAATCATATGAGGCTGCAGTTGACATTACAATTCGCTGAGTATGAATCAAACTCACAAACTGCGTTTATTTTATTTTATTGTTGAGAAAGTTGATAGTGATATGGTAACTAAAGTTTCAATTTTCCAATTAATTATTACCAAGTTTGAAGTCATCATCTCAAACCGTTCTTGCGAACAGACGGACAGACCGACAAGAATTGCATTCCCATACAAGTAACTTCATTACCTAACTATGTAAACGCGCTTCAGGTATACATATTATATCGTTTCATGACTATAATCATGACAAGTCATAAAAATTATAATCAACTAGCTTAAAAAATATGCGAAATGTTCGATTCATTCGAGCAAAAAATCTTGTAGTTTAAGGCTGTTGTTGTGCTGTTACACGGTTGACTGTAAACGGAGCTTTATAAAATCTCATGCTTTGTGTTATAGTTATGTATGTGCAAGACTTTACTAGGCTGGCTAGGGCTAGGACGGACTAGACCAACACACCAATCAAACTTGTGTTAGAACGGAATAAGAAGAGCTAAAAGAGGTTGGTTTACTATCCGTTTTTATTATACCCACTACTTTACGGCTACTGCTATCCCTTGTATCCATCTGAGTCTAAATATAGTCTACATAGCACACGTACACTCATAAATGTCAATGCATTGCGTTTGCATTACGAAAAATGATGAAAGTTGTAATTACAAACGCTTCAAACCTAAAATCATCTAAAATCTATTGAGTGCATGAATAGCATGTTGAGCTTTTCTGTTCTAATCTCTACTGTGCTAAAAATGATGGATAGTTCTTTTGTAAATCAACATTATTGTGAGTATATATAACATTCGCCGGCGCATATTTCAAAGGTACATTGCCTATATGGAAAATCCTACATAATAAGTCATAACATAACGCTACGTCCACTTCATTCGTTCGTAATCGTAAAATCCGACGATCTTCTTGCTACTTTAAGCATTTTTTTTAACTGTGACCTTTACTGTTTTTATTTTACGTGTATATAGTAGTCTGTATTTATATGGAATGAAATATGGAAGTACTAATATAGAATTAAACAAATGTTCGTGTAAAATATGTGAGCATAGAGAAACGACGTAGCGTAAGGTGAATTACCAAAGAGCTATGTAGCGATGTGTTGTATGTCTTGTTTAAGTGTGTGTTATTGTGTCAAAGTCTGAGTATAAACAAGTTCGCTTTTAATAAAGCGTAGTAAATTAAATGCTTTACATGAAATGGTAAGTTAAGTATGTATGATGTTTGTAAAATATATATGGGGCACTTCGGGCAATGTTATTGCACCAGTGACAATACCAATTGCCAACTACCAAGTAAGTATACATGGTATTTGGTATATACCTATAGATAATACATAGGTTTATATTGTATATACATCTATGAATTGTTTATAGACCGAAAGTTTGCCATGTGTTGTTACTATCTGTACTTTGTTTGGTTGTAACAAAACAAGTAAAATCAAAATTCAAAAGTAAAAGTATTTGTGTAATGCATGCACAAGACAAGAAAATTATTCCTTAATTGTCACGCTTTATAAATTTGCTGTTTGCATTCGTTTCAGTAGTGTGACCACATAATGCACACAGTAAAGAGGCAAACAAAACTGAAAAATCTTCATTTGATTTACTTCACAACTCCTACTCTACTACTCACACATACTTACCAGCTTTATATCTCTTAAAAAATAAGTGTACTAGCTAGACTTGTGTTCATTGTCTGCACTTGTGTGCAAAATCTCTAAAGAATAAAGCTCGATACTACTACAATATATACGTAAGGGTAGTATGGTAGTAAGTGCATTGGTATAAGCCATAAAATATCCCTATGTGTGTGTAATTGACTTCTTATGTCTTAGATTATGAACCGTGCGTTACATAGGGCACGTATCTGAATATTACATTTGATATTACACGCTGTTACGCTGCTGACAGCTGAGTTCGAGTTTATCGTATCTTTGCTACGTTTTAAGAATAAAGGGAACTATTATGACTTCTGCTGACTTGATGTTGTTCTCCGTCTAGAAGTCTGTCCCTACAATCTTAATCCGTGTTCATCGAGTATAGAAAAAGAGGAGTGTTTGGTGCTGTTGTACTTGAGTGAGTTAATTCTACCTTTCCTGCAAAATATTCCATTCTCTATTCTGTTTTTCATACATAACAAAAGTAATAACACAGAATGAGCCAGAGGAACCTTTATTTTCTTTTTAGGTTTAGATGGAAATAAGCCTGTATAAAATTGTAATGGTTGAAGACAGACCTACTACAGCTCACGCATATAAAGTAAGTGTAGAGGTGTTCTAACAACTATTTAGCTATAAAATATTTTCGCATTAATTAATATACAGTAAAAGATTGAATAAGAGAGAGTTTAGTTTAGGTAGGTACTTTAACATGTGTGGATTGTACATATTCATATTCATATGAAGTATGGAAAAAACAATCTGTAAGACTGAAGACAGATTCGCATCTCACAGCTAGGCAGAAGAATACAGGTGTATTGTATGTTAATACCGAACTTCTTTATATATATCTATCTATATACGAATGACTTTAGCAGATCATGTAGTAGACGAAAACAAAACAGGTCTTCTGTAAGTTTCCAGGCAAGGCTAGAAGGCTTACAATACAAAATCCAATGGACAGAATGGACCAGCATACATGTAAGTAGTATAAGCACATATTACATGATGATGTGGTTTGGTTTAAGTACAAGAAACTTCTTTTTACCATTTTGCAAAGAAGATTAGAGTATATGGACAGGTAGTAGTAATAGTGTTTGTATACCTATATATGTGATATCTGTAGTATACGTTTGTGAAGTTCGCATCTTTTCATTGTTAAGAGTTCTTGTATGTGTTTGTAGCGTACTGTCAAGTTCATTAAAGGTGGTTCTTTTATTTCGACCTTCAGTTTTACCATCCAGGTTTTGTATGCAGAAACGTCAAAAGAAAGTGAACGAGCTGTGTAAGTTAAATTAACTGCAGCATAGCAGATTCTGCTTTGCTAAAGGTACACCGGCTTAAATCTGCCAACACCGATTTTAGAATCATTCAATTCAACGAAACGTGTCTATTATTAAATCTGGTATGAAAATATTTTTCCCCATTTTTTCTCTTGTTCGAAGGTTGTGCTTAGGTATTAATCTCTAGCTTGAATAATGATTGCTTAATAAAACTTTTTTTCCTCTTTAAATAGAATTGTGGTTGGATTGGAATAATTGGAAAGAAGAAGAGTAAAGAAACGAAAACAAAGCCCTGTTAGAGATAGTTATTTCCTTACTATTCAACAGTCAACATCGCTTATCCAGCAGAATCAGTTTGACAGAATTCTTCGGGAGGTTGAACGAGCGGCAGTCATCTGATCAATGTCATTTTTGAGCTAAAGGCAGCCTGATGTTGTCTCTTTTATTATCGACAGCGAGCAGCAGTACTAGTGGCAGTGATACTGATGGAGTTGGAATTAGCCAAGGACCTGACCGATTTCAACCTTTGGCCAACGAGACTTCACCCAGAGTACTTTGGCTTTTAAGTAAGAAAGAATTTGTTACACCGAATTACGGGATTTGTTTATAATCTTTGTTTACTTGTACACAAACTTTATTTGATAATTATTTGTGGACTGAGATAAGCATTTACTTTTTTGTTACAGAATATGTTGACATTGATATTGACTACGCTCGGTGGCTCGGATGGCTGTTTACACCCATCGTTATCACCTTCGTCCTTCCTGCTATCATCCTCATTCTCTTATATCTCAGCGCTCTGTTTCTACACATTTATAAGTGGCATAGGTATATATCTAAAACAATTAGAGAGTTATCAACTTTCAGTGTGTTGAGAGGGAAAGTGTTGAGATTTCCAGGTTTAACTGGTAAATTTTTGGACATTGCCAGGCATCGAATTCTAGAAGCTTATGAGCAAGATTTCTGGGAAGGGGCAAGAAAAACGTTAGCAGCCCTTTGGGATGCTCAAGGATGGCTATGGCACGGTAATTGACATTTTCATATTCCATTAAATATATTTAGATAATTATTGACTTAAAAATGTTTCCTGATAACTGTTTTAGGGTACGAGGTAGTCGGACTAGAGAACATCCCTGAAACCGGTGGAGCTTTAATAGTATTTTATCATGGAGCCATTCCAATTGATTTCTACTACCTAATGTCCAGATATATTTTAACCAAAGGAAGACTTATTCGGTGTGTTGGTGATCGATTTTTATTCAAAATACCAGGTTAGTTAAGTGATACTTCCTGTGAAATTAAAAATTCAATGCTGAATAGGTAATGTGAACAATAGTTTGTAGGAAATAATGTGATTTTTAAATTCAGGATGGTCCCTAATGATGGAGGCTTTCAAAGTTATACCTGGAACCGTCCATAGTTGTGCGTCAATTCTTAAAGAGGGTAACGTTTTAGCCATAGCCCCTGGTGGAGTTTTCGAGGCGCAGTTTGGAAATGAAAGATATCAGCTGTTGTGGAAGAGTCGTGTAGGCTTTGCCAAAGTCGCGTTAGAAGCGAAAGTGGTAAAATTATTCTACCTTATCTGTTTCATTGTAAATATGTACTTATGTAATTATGAGTAAGATTTTTAAATTACCTACTGTGTTTTTGCTACTCACAGCCTGTAATTCCCATGTATACTATGAATATTCGCGAAGGATTTCGTTCAGTCAGTTGGGGTTCCCGATTTTGGAGATGGCTCTACTCAAAAACGCACTTTCCTTTAGTTCCCATTTATGGATTTTTCCCTGTCAAAATGAAAACATTTTTAGGAAAGCCTATACCATACGATCCAAATAATACCCCAGAAATGCTCTCGCAGCAGGTGAGTAGTTAAAAATTACGCTAACACGTGCTCACAAGTAATTATATGAATTTATTACTCAGGGAAATTGCATTTATATTATCACACTATTACGTTGATAATAATCAGTTCGTTCTCATGCGTTCTTAGAGTATTTTCTCAGTTTTATTTGTATATTGAGTAAACATTCTACAAGTGCATTTTGTTTGTACACAGGCTGCTCATGCGATAGAAGCACTAATTAAGGAACATCAACGTATACCTGGCAGTATCATCCACGCTTTAATCGCTCGTTTCTACCAACCTGTGACTAACAGTAAAGTCAGCTAAAGTAACTAGTTCTAATTTGTAATCGTAATCAGTAATCACATTTCGTATGATGCATGCACCAAAATGCAATGAATGTAATTTCAAACCAAATGATATAAATTATAAGTTTTGTACTTCGTGATTTATGATGACTGGCAAATATTGTTTTATGATGCTTGAATGTGTTGGTAGTGCAAAGGTAGAGGAAATCTTCGGTGATATAACAGAATATTTCTCACACTAGTGCATTGTTATATATGGTGAAATGCATTTTTATCTATTTTTCTTTTTTGTTTATTTTGGATGTGATGCTTTATAATATGCAAAACATGCATCGCATCTTCTTTTGTCCAAGTTCCATTATTAACTTAATAGATCCTATTAGAATGAGAATTAATCCATGACATGACTATTGCTCTGTGATATTATTTTTTATCTCAATGTCAGTGTATCTGTAAAAGTGGTATTATTAATTACCTGCTATGTATAATGGTGCTTCAGTATTATACTGTATTAAATCGGATATTATGCTCACTTCAATTTTAATTTTTCCAATGTTTAGCTAAATTGCACAGATGCACACAGAATGTATGAACATTGAACAGAGAGTGTGTCTATAGAACTGAGCCATTAGTACAATACAAATGCAATCAATCAGTAAATTGTAAACCTAGCAAAACTAATCGACAGCAATCATGTTCAGTTCATTTTGAGTATAGTATAAATATTATCTACTAAGTTTAAGGTTATTATCCGCATTCACCAATATTATTATGTTCTTTGTTTCACTAAAAATGCAAAGTTGTTTGCAATAGTCATGCTTCTATACGTATTCTAATTAATTGTTATCTTAACATTATGTGTAGCTGCTGTTTATGAATATACACTTATTTATTAGTTTGGTGGTCTGATTGTATGGTGTCGGTGAAAAATAAATACTAAGAAAAACTTTGCTCGAAATGTTTAACAGATTTATTTGATTTCTCATGTTAATTAGTAGTCAATCAATGCTGTTGTATGTATGTATTTATCAATATTTAGAACATTGTATAGATTACGGAAAGAGCGTACTATCGTTCTACTATACAGATAGAATTAGAAAATATGCATAAAGAAGATAAAAATAATTTCCATAAGTGTGTACTTATTTAATAGCTAGATTATATTCTGGTCTATAGGTATGTATGCATACTTGTAGGTACTCACAAACAGTTAAGATCACTTCATTGAAAATTTCAGACTGTGTAAAAAGAACGTTCATGGGTGCACATTATCGCTGAAAATTGGACGACTAAAATTGAAAGTATATTGACATCTATACTTTCCATGTACCAAAGATACAGTACAAATACAGATACAATCAGATACAAAGTAGCTGATTTACAAATAGATATATTTATGACAGCATATTTGCATATTGTAATAATTATTATTAAGTTTACTAGAAACGTGTGAAGCTCAGATTTCCCAAAATAAACAGTTTTTTGTGTTTATATTTTATCCTAATCCTAAAGCTAATGCCAGTGTGTCTCATGAGACATGAAAACAGTTTCCTTATTGTCACAAGTTTTTGACATATTTTTTTAATTTCTCATTTATGACGAAATCTATGTTTCTAATAGGTTTCCCTGCTGTGTAGTGGGGTTCAACAAGTTCGGGGAGGATGCATGTTTCATAAAATCTCTTCAACTCTGGTTCCAGTAACTCCCATAGTTTTTCGTCTAAACAAATCCTTTGACAAAAGTTTGCACTAGGTATTTCCTCGCTTATCCAAACATAAAAATCACACCATTTTCTACCCGATATTCCCAATTGTCCTGTAATTTGAAAATAGTATTGGTGATCTTTTCTCAATTCCATACTTCCATCAGGCAATACTTGAAGATATTTTATGTCTCCGCTTTCCACTGCTGCTCGAACATCCTCAGCATGATTTTTTGCTGCTGTGTAAGGACATTTTATTTCCAAAAGTCCGTCAGAATCAATCAGTCCATCAGGAGATGCACCAAGAATCCCATAAGGAACATCCAAAAAGATTCCACAGTCATGAACTTCATTTTTGTATGCCTCGATATATGTTCGCTTTGCAACATCTTCATGGTCTATTCCCCATTGCATAGCTTTCGGGTGAAAACTTTGACTAGGACTTTGAGTGGGACTTTCTTGGCTAATTGTAAACGCACTTCCGTAAATTATTTCCTTTACAATTGCAGCGCAAGATGTCTGCTTCTTTTTCGTTACAACACGGTGGAACTTTGTAGATGATAGAATTTGCTTTCGAATTTTCATCCATTCGGGACTTGAACTTTGTCCCTGTGTATTTCTTTCAATTTCGTCACGTTTCTCTAATGTTATTTGCTTTCTCTGTAAGTACTCTAAAGCTAAGTCGTAATATTCTTCTGATAAGCCTTCCGAATCAATACTTCTAGTAGCTAACATCATATCAGTATAGAGATAACTAATATACTATCTGTAAATTGTTACCCAGTATTAAAATAAGAATAGTCAAAATATGCAAAAACATTCTTAAGAAAATGTGACAAAAGTGTTTCAGCTTCACTTTGAAGCAACTTTGTATGTATTCCGAACTCAGATGTATAACTGACTACTATTGACAACTCATACCGGCTGATTCACCTTTTATAAACTGTTCCGTGTGTGAATAGATGTGACTGTATGTGATCTTGTGATCCAATTGTGGGCCATTCTAATTGTACAGGCGCCAATCAAGGGAAAGAGTGTCCAATATACAACTGAGTGTATCATAGAACCCCCCGACGATAAACTGCTATATTTAAGCTAACACATCAACTTCTATTGACGAGAATATTTTACATGTAACTTTTATGTGTGGTTTGTGTAGTATAGACATACAAAGCAATGTAAAGAGGAAGGGTAAATTCACAAGGCTTATGTTATGATGGCAGTACATATTGTGCGAATTATGCGGCCAGTGTTTTTACATATATACATCACATGGTGAAGGTCACATAAAAATACTCTCCACCATACGTTTCTCTGAAATTACTCCATCACCAGAATTTTCTCATGAATCATGAAAACCTAATTTTTATTTTGTATATAATCGTTATACAGTGCCTGATGCTATGCATCGTTAATGGAATGGTCGATAAATTCTAAATCGGTTAGTCTTGCATGTATTTAGTCGCATGTACTTCATTAACATAGGCAATATGATGCCTTAAAACTAAAAAAATCAGGCAAATTGCTGAATACTTGTTGTAGGTATTCTCATTTACTACACGAATGCATTTGATATCTGAATATTTTTGTAGAATAAACATCGAAAATCATCTTAGAAGAATTTTTTACCCGAAAAGTGATTTACTACTGTGCTATTAATGATTACCTATTCGTATTAAATACTTGTGTAAAAGCAATCACACTTTCACACAGTCTCATTCAAACCAACAAGAGGTACACTCGAAATGATGAAAGAGATCATCAAATTTCACGGTTTCTGCGCTCCTACCTTCATACGATACATTTTACAAAACTATCTAGTAAGTTATGGTAATTTTTTCCAGAACATAAAATTTCACTCGCCACGCTTTACAACAGCTACATTTACAAGTAAACTACAAGTATTTTACTTGTTTCGCACATTTATGTGACTAAACAACTCAACTGCACCTGGTGTGGTTTTGAGAGTAATTTCATGAGAATATGTAAATTGTTTGCACAAACCTACTTTAAATATCATACAGCAGGAATTTTTTCATATTCATTTTTTATTAAACGAGTGCAAGATAAAGCCTTCACGGTATAAATGACATGAGAGACAAAGTGTTTGTAAACTGGTAAAAAAAGCGTTTTACTTTCAAGTTTTGATGTTGGATCACAATTACAGATGGTAAATACATATTGAATACAACACGCTGATAAAATACGTTAAGTGTAGGTATTAGGTATGCTATGTGATCCATATAACCTTTGAATCATCAATATTATTGTTTACAAGTCTGTATATTTACTTAAATAGTCTCACTCAATATCAGTCATACTGCTTATAATAATATATTCAGTTAATTTTGTTAACAAACTGTTTCTTTACTTTACTTTTTGTCTTTCTCTAACTGGCAATGGTTAAAAGATGCCATGCATGTTAATAAAAGTAGCAACTAAGTGTAAATCGTATTATTTTTCACAAATAAAAACTGCAGACGTTATTATTGAAATTAAAACACAATAATATGCATCTCTGTTTAATGCAACAGTTTAAAACTTCATTGTTTGAGCCAGACCAAGTTCAGACCAGAACTACAACATGAAAGCAGCCAAAAATAATAACAGGGTCAAGAAACTGACCGAAGGTCTCATGTAATTGGAGTGTTTGTCATATGACGTAACTTTAAATATACTTTTGCCTGTAGAAATCCCAAGTGGTGATCCCACACCATCATATAGCAGACGGTTTTTTATTTGTGCACACCTGCATGATTTAGATATAGTATGTAGTATGTACGGTTCTAGTTCATTACCAAACGTATATGTAGGTTTGTGATGTAGAAATGATTAATATTAAGCGAACCTATCAGTCAATTTACACTTAAAGAGTTAAGAAGTCACAAAGCAATATCATATGCAAGTTATGCTACTACTACTACATAGGGTGAATATATAAAGCAAAGTTGTATAATTCTAGCCCTGAAGCTTATAAACGTTAAACTGCAAGAATCGGCTCTGGAAGAAGAGCTAAAAGGCCAAGTTAACCCAAGAGATAGTGTACGGGGGTTGATGAAAGTAACGTAATAATATTATTACGTACTACGTAGCAACTTTAATGTGGAAGATAATAGTAAAATGGTAGTAGATGTTCTGTGCACTGTACGTGGAAATAATATTACCACCCTTAGTGCTTCATGTTACATCGCAATGTACACATACAGCTACAGCATGCATAGGTTGTACACAAATATCATGAATATACATTTATACAAAGCTTCAACAAATGATTCACGCATTACTCTACAAGTGGCTAAAGGAAAAGGACACACTTACCTTCGGCTGTTGCTTATGAAAAGCTTTTTTTCGTTTAGTGTGTTTTGGTGCTTTGAAGGAAGGGTTTGTGTTCCTGTATAAGTTTAGACGTGTGGTGTTTTGTGTGTGAAACGTGAACTCATAGCAAGAAATAAGGGCTCAATATTAGTTTGTGTATACAAACCCAACTTATCTTAGAATAATCTTAAGTGCACAGTGCGGTAGATCGATTTCAGTTGTCCGTTTGTCACTAAAGCTATCAGATATCTTGTAACGACTTTGGAAAAATCCGTCCGATTTGTCTGTAACAAGGTAGAACTCATATAAAACTCATAATTTTTCTTTGAGTTATCAATTCCTGTGTTTTCAGTCAGAAATATGGAAAGTGTACTAAAGTTTTTCGGAAAAAGTAGGATCTCACTGTCTGACGAAACATTACCTAGCAGCAGTAGCGGAAATAACAACTGTGTGCAGAAAGCTAAGTCAAATAAGAAAAGTAAACGAACTAAAAAAGATAAGCTTAAGCAAAACGACTGCAGTTCTGTGGATAGCGATAAGACTGAAACTTCTCCACAGAGCAGCAGATTTGTCGCACAAGGAAAAGACAACTCTTCAACCTCCTGGTGAGTGCATATTTATAGTCTAAACCTAAATTAATGGATAAATCTAGTTCATATTCGCATTCATCGTACATATGTACTTGATGGTTTGTGCATGTGCCCTAATTTCCAGTTTCACCATTTCCTTTTTTAAGTGTTAGTGCATATCAGTATTTTAATTCGATACCAAATACTGTACTAGTAGGTATACGATTCACAGTTTACATTTTAATTGCAATAATAGTGTAAAACGTTTATTTATTGTGCTGAATTTTGTGCACAATGTTTTTTAATGCTTTCAGTTGTGGCAAAGAAAGGCCATCAGTAAACGGTATGGAGTACCAACCTGCAGAAAACGGATCTCCACAGTACGTTCTACAAAATAATGTCACTGTACAAAGAGACGCTTACATGCCAGTAAAACAAGACGACCCGAATTATAATATGAACCATCCCGAGCGGGGTAAAGCAGTCATCTTTAATTTCGACCGTTGGGTAAGTTCCAATTTCTATTCTCTACCATGATGTAATGAATATAATGTAACAAATTATGTTATTAAGCCGGCAATCATAACTGTAGCTGTAGTGTGTAGTGTAATAATAGAAACTGTTGTAGTGTCTTACGTAAATTATACTTACATGATTATTCATCGTAATAGTACATAGATCCAAAATAATTTATTGTAATCTTGTTTGTTGTACGTACTTTTCGAATTTGTGTTTTTTAAACACAATGCTCATCATGTCACCATTGTCAATGAATATACAAAAGTATAGGATGCAGAATGCGAACCGCATTGAGGACATTATGGTTAATACAATACATTAGTATGGATGAACAAAAGAGAAGCATTAGCGAAACGAAAAGCATACGGATTACTGTTTTGCATAAATTAAATGTTCATTTTCCTGAGAATCACCTTGAGTAACTACTATTAGGTAGCTTTACTACACGTAGAAATTGCAAAGGTTATTCACTGCGCTGTCTGTATGGTATGGCTACTCATACACATGCGAAAACAGATCGGGTCACTGGTGCCACTTCATTAGAATTACACACTGCTCTTTCATATATAAATATTATGTCTACTGTGTTTGTAGAGCTATTTACTTATCTTTCCTAACGTTTTCCTCAAGCTTCATTCTTTCCGCTTTCGTTATCTATTTTATGGCACTTAAATACAGTAAGTACATAGGTACATTAGTGCTTACGGCTTATGTTTATTTGTGTGGGAGGGAGTAAGCCATAATAATAGGTATGATGTCATAATCTTATCTTAAAGAATACATCTGTTTCTCTTGTATGTAATAATAATTGTGTTTGAAATTTGTATTGCAGAATAACACGAACATTCCCGAACTTACACTTTCCCCACGTCATGGTTCAACAAAAGATAGGGACGATTTGGCCAAGTGTTTACGAGGAATGGATTTTGATGTGGAGGAATACAACAACTTAACATGCAGAGAATTTGATGACACATTGTTTTTGCGTAAGTTGATGCTACCTTTGTACTTTCACGTTACTATTACGTATCTATTGGCTTTGTTAAAAACCACATTTAAAAAAGAGTAGTTAAATTAATGCTAATACTTACTAATATCAATTTTGTCTTTACAGTTAGAGAAGAAGACCACAGTTCACGCGATTGTCTAGTAATTGCTATTATGACACATGGAGAGAAAAACACTGTTTACATGGCAGATGGTTATCAAATTCCTGTAAATGTGATCTGGGAAAGATTTGAAGCTAATCAATGCCCGACTTTGGCTGGAAAGCCTAAGATTTTCATTATTCAAGTAAATTTTAAATATCCTTTCTCTTAATATTATGGTCAAATAATGTATTGGAACTCTGTACTCAATTTTAATTTGTTATGCAGGCTTGTCGTGGGAAACAGTATGACTCGGGTACTATACTCAGGGTAAACGGGAATTTATCAGCTCAAAATACAGTATCAGATGTCACAGATTCTGCAGTATTCTCTTACGTGATTCCTAATGCAGCAGACATAATTGTTGCTTTCAGTTGTCCTTTAGGTAAGTCCTTATAAAATATAAATTCTAAGTATTACTGTATTCTCATTTCTGTTTGCGGTTTGTATCAAATTTTAATTACTTACGTTGATTCTTTGTAGGACATTACTCTTGGAGAAATTCGGAAAACGGTTCTTGGTTCATTCAGTCCATCTGCAAAGTCTTTAGACAGTATGGATTGTCAATGGAGTTACAGGCTCTTTTCACAACGGTAGCTAGAGAGGTATGGAATTTTATTTTTTGCTCACTTCAAATAATCTAATCTCTACACTACAAATGCACATGTAGAATGATACTAATGTTTACATCATTTTTTTGTCTTTAAAGGTGGCCATGAACTTCAGTTCTATTACTCGTAACATAGACTCTGACAATAAAAGGCAAGTTACATCCACATCTTCCACTTTGATTCGAAGTGTTTACTTTAGACCGAAGCCACCCCAACAGTTGTACACAAACTGTAACGAAATAGAAATCGTACAGAACGGTTTATACGACACGGCGACAAATTCACTTTCTGTAAGCATAGAAAGGACTGAGAAGAATGAAGACATGGTGCCAGAATTCAATGGCATGCAGATAACAAACGTTTGATGACAATCGCATGTTTAAGTTTCTAATTTATGTATTAGAATTTTAAATAGTAGTTACCAAATGATTAGCGAATGTCTAGAATCAAACCGCATTTCCAACAGTGTCATTTTAATGTTAACTTTATTTAAATAATTCTTCTGTTTACGGAATGTTGTATATCATACGAATGTTAACCAGAGCTCAATGATGTCTTTCAAATACCACACTTTATCTCAGAAGTTGGTGTTACATAATCATAATACTTAGGCAATCGTTACTTACTTTTGTACTTGAGACAACAAAACCTGATATTTTGAGAGTGAGAGCTATACTGTAAAATCTAGTATATAAGTAATCGCAAAACTTGTACTTACGTATACTCTAATAGTTCCAAAAGTATTCAGGTGGCTTAAATAGTAATGATTCATATGTAAGTGAAAAATGAAAAAAGGAAGTTTATCTTCCGCAGATACTACCTACTGTATAATATTTATTAGGAAATATAGTTGACAGTTGATAAAGTACTGAAATATTGTATATCTACTTAAATTATACCTACAATACTGAAAAACGTGGTTAATTACTTTTAAATTATTGTTAATTCTTATTATATCTATTATTATAAATGATAATATTATGTGTTTTACTTTACTCGAATAGCGTAGCTCTTATATCCCATAAATGCATGAACTTTGCCAAATGTAGCTTATAGACTTATATGTAACTTTTACTCAAAATTCCTAATAATGAGAATTAAAGAATGTGACCTTACAAATAAAATCAGATTTTAAGACCATCCCGAGAAAATTAGTATCTGATTATTTATAGCTTTACCACTTATATGATTAGGTCATACGTTTCTTCAGCTCGGAGTGTACTTACAACGGAGCATGCTTTATTTGAGTCTTCGCTAAACTACGTTTCTTCGATTTATTGGTTCGCAGTTGATATTTTGTTATTTGACCAAAATAAGGTTTGTGTTAGGCTATTAATCTCTTCATTGTTGTCTTTAAGAAGACCGAAGAAATGAGTTTGTCTATAGCTTGCTCCTATAAAAGACACTTACACCTCATTTAGTCTGTCACGAAAAGTACGAAGGAAGCAGCACGTGACGTCAAAATGACGTCACGTCACGAATCGTTATAAGGAAAAGTTGAGCCACGTTTTATGCTTTACGCATGCTTCGTGACAGACTAACCGCGGTCTTAAGCGTAATATCTTACCCAGACCATTCTGAACTGTCTTTCTAAAAACGAGATATTGTATTTTCAAATAATGCATAATCAAAGGAAGGAAATGCACAAACGTTAGCCTTTCTTTCGCATTCGTAACTGTATGTGTAGATGCCTTCGATATCGCTAAATACTATGTAATTATTTAAGTGCAAACAACAAACAAAAACATGTGGCTATTTTAAAAACTTCTGTTGAACATGTAGCAGCAAATACAAGAATGTTTTTCATTGCCCCTTTTGGGTTAAACGGTACTTGATACTCGTTATTCCTTACGATAAAACGTGAATAAAACTAAATATTGGATCACTCAAAAGTTTGTTTAATAATGAAAGTGGACTTTTTTTACCGTAGTGAGTAAAGTGAGTAAAGTAAAAGTAAGGTTTTGAATAAAGGTCAGTCTTTTTACTACTACAGCTCGTTAGTTAGCTCTTTCGCAGATCCATGTCATGTGAGCCGGATCATTTCCTTTGATGGATGTTTTAATTGGTCTTTTAAATTAGTCTAGCATACTTGACTGTTTACAAACAAGCAAATTCATATACCTAAGTCATATTCATCCTATAATATTGACTGCAAAGTAAAATATAAGCATTGTTTTGAGTCGAGACTTGAGATATAATTACGATTCATGATGTCGGTAATTAATTTGCGACTTCATGCCACACCTTGTGTATCGTGTCCGATGGCTGCCATAAAAGTGAATGAGTAGAGCAAATGACTATTTTTCATTACTAAAAAAGAATACATTTTGCAGTTTCTACACTTTTTACGACATGGAATAATATATGGCATGGTAACTTATGTTTGGTGCTTGCAACTGGGAGAAAGGTAAATTACTTAACATTAGTCTCACATTCGCATAGTCGCATTCATTACAACTTTTACTTCGTTTCACGAGTATTTTTATGCATGCAATGTTGATTTCGCACACAAGTTTCAAAGAAGCCATTGCCTGCTTGCATCCAATTAGACGGATGTAACTATTTCCACATTTTGTTATTTGGATGTACAAAGAAATTATGGACTATAGTGAAGAGCAGGACAGAATTGACCCATTGGGGTTAAAAAGTCGTAAACTGAAACTATTACGCATAATAACGAAACAGCAGATCATATTCCGGTGGGTGTGGTGTATTACGATTTCAATGTATCCTATTAAATACTTAACATTTTCATAGATTCCTTCAATTCAACCATAAATAGAAATAAAATTTTATTATCCAGAAAACTAAAATCGACTGTTCCTAATCTTGGACTTAAAGCCTTGAATGAGCCTAGAAAAAGTCAGCCTCAAAATGAGGATGATGAAAACACACCAACCGGGCGAAAGTTTCTGCGCAATCCAAACAATAATCCAATAAATCCAGACTCACTCAATCCTGAAGATAATGATCCTACTCCGGCAACCACAAAAACTGACACTTCACCCCGTATTGTTAAAAGCGATTTATTATTACCGAATAATCCAGAACGATCCTCAAGTCGCGTGCCAAGTCCAACTAGAAGCAGCGAAGGGCCACAATCAAGTGGTAGAAGTACCCCACCTGCAGTAAATCAAATGTCATCATCATCACCACCACCTCGGTCTTCCAATACAGACCGTACTGACGCTTCCATTAGTAGATACTGTGGTGTAGGAAGTTTATCGACTTTAATTTGTATGTTAATAATGATAGGTTTTCTCTTATACTTCACGGATAAGTTAAACTGCATAAATATGTTTTTTGGATTCAGTGAAAAGCCTAGAACTAATACAGAAGATTGTTGTAGTGGGAAAAGAAATTGGGTAATTTAAAGGATATATTATAATGATGTAGTGTCATGTACATGGTAGAATTTTAAGTTGTGCCAAGTTAAGTTTCACCGTCAGACTTATTGCTAGATAATCCCAGATTTACATAATCATATACCCATACCTGAATTCAAATGCAATTATAAGTGAACTCTAATGTAACAATTGTAATACTAACAACTCACTTAGCTCACTTAGCTGTCCAATATTTTTAATGCCCGTCTCTTTGGGTAAAACAGAAAATATATATAAACACCTAATACAGATAGATTACAGATAGATATTGTTAGTGCTGCAAGACCGTTGAAACCACATTATAGAAACGTTGTGTCATTAATTTGTACTAGTGTGAGTTAAGTCTGAATGATCGTAAATATCTACTCTCTAAATACAGTAAGGTGTATAGCCTGTAAGTTAACCTTGAATGTGTCGTAATTGACGTAGTGAGAAATAACCTTTATGTGCTGAAACAATTTTGTGTGCAAATCAAATGACATGTAACTGACGTAGCCGTATACACGCAAGTAATTAGTATAAATAAGTCTCGTGCGTTTTTGTAATATTAACACCATAATGATGAAAGTGTTGGATTGGCACTCGCCAATAAATGGAACATGAATATGTCTAAACGAGAATACTAAACGAGCTTCCTTTTATTACTTTGAAATTATTTACAACTCAACTAGCTAAATGGCTAATCATGGCTAAACGTCAAAAAGCATCTGTAATAAATATCTTTGTACATGAGTAGTATCATCATTCGTGACAATCATTAATCATAGACAACGAAAATGTTGCATGAAAGAAAATTGCACGTAAACAAATAGTTTTCAACTGCAGTTTTATTTTCATAGTTGCATACCAAAGGCTTTTAACGTTTACATGTCATATACTTAGAAATATTATAAGTGTACTCTTTGGGAAAATTAAATCGTTCTTCCCCATGTATTCTGTTAAGATGAGATGACAAATGCCAACTGTTTGTGTCAAATGGGGGATAGGACTCTTATTTTGATTGGTTTGGCGTATTTGACAATAAAGCAGCGAATGACATCCCATGCTGAAACTTCATTGTTGCATTCATAGTCTTCTGTGAATAACTAAGATAATTATTCTAAAAATTAAATACCTATTCTGGATTCTGGTCTTAAGAACTTTCATTTGTATAAAAGAAATATGCAATTTCAATATTCAGTCAGAAAAGACAAAACAAGCAATAAACTGTAAACTTTTCTCGTCTAAAAATGTAGGTAGTGTAAAATGTGTACCAATTAATCACTTATTTAATCAGTAATCATTTTGTAAAGGTCAACAAGATGTGCAATATGCAATATTCGAAGAGAATATTCGATGATACATGGAAAAGCAAAGAGACCTGTTGAGAGAAAGAGCATACTTTGTTAAGACCAAGAGGTGGCTTTGGTAAGACCAAGAGGATGCTCTCTTTGTTAAGACAGAGAGCATTATTTGTTGCAAGAAGATTCTTTGTTGCACATCGGGAATTACGGTTCTAAAGTTTGAAACTTCAGTTTTCATGTGGCAATGACAACCAAGCTCAACTAGCGCTAAATATGAAACTTCTATTTGTTTACTAAACCCTTTTGCAAAAAACAGTTTTATTGAATTGGGTGTTTATTTCGTAAATAAATCTTGGATGCATTTTAATGATCTTGACACTTCTTAATAGCTGAGGTTGATTTGTTGCATTTGCACCCGGACACTTGACACAGTGGTTCATATTAGTCTCATCTCAGTTTGTCGTGTACCTTCGCCTTCATTCAACTGTCAACCTTGAGTAAATCTTAAAGAGTTAAAGTTGTGTTTACATTTCCAACGATAAATTAAGTTACATTTTAAGAGTTTAAATTCAGCTTCTGAAGAAGTTCATATTTCTAAGATTAAAGGCGTGTTGTTGAGTAGTTCTAGTTGTAATGAATCAATTAAGACAACCTGGACCTAGTTTCCCCCAATGGAACAATAATTTACCGAACTTTAGAAATAATTTCGTGGATAACCATCATCAATTTTACAGGTAAGTCAACTCAGCAGGAGCAGTAAAGTACCTTTTATAAATGTTCGTTATAGTTCCCTACAATACTTACTTTTAATAAATAAACTGAGTACTATGAATTTTTTTCTGATTCGTGATCTTTCTGATTCTCTCGTGACAATATTTTAGGGCAAACGCACCTCAACCTTATATACATCCGCGTGGAAATGACTTCGTTCGTTACACATTTCAACAGCCTTTGCTTCCGTTGCCTCCTCAGCAGCCTCCACCTGTTTACAATAGTCCAGTTCCTTGGTCACGACCTCAAACTAATATCGTCACTAGAGCATCCTACCCTATGCCTCAACAAAGAATTGAAGAATTTAATTTGAGAGGAGAAAGTTTCTGTTCCCCGGCTACGTCTCCCTTAATTCTTCAAGGTCCGCCGGGCAATTTCCAGCCTGTTTTCTCTAGTCCTTCTGTCCAAAATCGATTCCTAGTTCCTTTTATTCCAGGAAATCAAACGAGACCACCATTGTTGCCTTTACCTTCCCACTTTGTTCAGGGTAATATTAATGTCAATCGAGCTTCGCCTGCCCCGTTGTACAATTCGTGTCAACCTGTTGATAGTAACAACAATATGCCACAAGCGAATCCCCCAAATGGCTTTCTTGAACATCAGTCAAATGGTTTTCATAATGAAACTTGTAATTCAGGGTTTAAACCGGATGAAAATGTTGAAAATGAGCAACCGTCATTTCAAGCTCAAAACGTCACTAAAATTTTGAGAGACAAGTATCAAAAGCGTTTACTTGATTTTCCTCAACTTCCTCCCCCTGCTCATGATTTATTAAACTACATGGACGAAGACGCTGAAATTCTGGCTTACTTTGAAGCTGACATAGAATTGTATTATAATAATACTCTTATATTGGAAACGGGTGTCCATGTAGTCTTAACCAAGGCTTCAGAATTAAGTAATTAAATACTCAATATGATATTAGTTAAATAAAGTAATAATGTTAATTGTTAATATAATTACATACAAATGAAGAAAACTATTTTTGAAATGCATTAATATTATAATTTTAGGTTTGACGTGGATTTTAGCATTCGTTAAATACGTATTCAATAGATCCGATAGTAATTTGCTTCGTTACAACCGTGCTATAAATCGTTTCATCAGACTTACCATGGTAAACAGTTGCACTCTTTCACTAGAGTCAGATGAACATCGAGGTGAATATACCATTCTTAAATTTCGAAGCACTCAAGAAAGTCAACGTTTCCAAGGTCTGTTCCATATGCACAAGTCTGAACTGGTCCGTGATAAAAAGAGAGTTCACAGCAACTGTAATTGGCAGAATTCACCTTCAAAATCTGTTGATTCATCAAACTGTAATCAAAATCCCAAGGAGCGAGAGGCTAAGCCCATTGCCTGGATAACTAAATTGCCTCCAGAAATAGCCCGGTTTCACGGTAGTGCAGCAGAAAAGTCTCCAGTTCCAAAAAAGATACGCTCATCAGATGAATTTGTTTATGATAGTTCTACATTTCACAATGCTTTATATATGAATTCCTCTGATCAGTTAACTAATGACAGTGGCAAAGATAGCTTAGAATTCTCTTTCTGTGACTCTACTGGCGAAGCAAAGGAATGTGATATCAATAGTGATGACGAGATAATATTTGTGGCTAGAAATATCTGTTTATTAATGAAAAGCGACAGAGCATCAGCTGGTATATCATTATTGAAATCAATTAGAAAATCCTTATATCAGTACCAGATTTGTTTACAAAACATATTATGTGACTCTTTTCAGATTATAGAAGCCCTGGATTTGGCACTTTGGTTATAGTCAGCAATTCTAATTACTACAACTACTTGGAGTTTACCGACTCAAATAAGGTTTTAAAATGTCGTCATTATATTGACAATCAAAATCGAGTCGAACGAAAATATTCTTCGGGAGAAGAAGATTGTTGTACGTGGGAAGCCTTCGCAGAGATTTTCAATGTAGGACCTAATATTCGTCGCTGTGTAATGAACTTCAAGATCGTGCTACCAAGCGTGGACATGGCCTGTAGATTTGAAAACGTTATGAGTGGTGTAAGTTTGTATTTTCTTATTGTCTCAAGTATTCATTATTTACTAATTTTCATTTATGAACCAACGTAATTAATCTGCAGCTCTGTAATTAAATATGGATTAATCTGCGTAATTAATCCATAACATACAAAATTTTTATAAATTATAGGTAAACCTTGGGTAAATTATTTGTGTTTTATGCTTACCCTTGGCTTACACCCAGTTTTCGCTGCAGATTTAGGTTACAGTTAATTCATAAAAAGGTGTGAAAATCTAATTCTTTAAAATATTGACAGTCAATTAAAAAAGCCAATGGAAAAGGGCCAGCAGGGACCTGGCAGAAAAAAGAAATCTTTTATGACACTGAAGATCGAGAAAGTAAATTTTAGATATTCACCCGAAGTTTTCAATTATAGTTTAAATTAATATGAGCCCATGGTTAATTCTCTATATATATATGTGGATTTGTTTTAAGTGTATATTTCTATATGAATAGTTGATAGTTGATTAGTAATGTACTTATATGAATATTTAGCTTAAGCTGGTATAATATTACTAAAGTATATGAGAAAGAAAAGTTAGCTACGAGAATAGTTAGCCTAAGTTATTGAATTACAACCCTAGAAGAAGTATTTAAATCAATCTATTTTCCTTGTTTCGTTAAAACTGTTATTTAGTAAGTAGAAGTTAGTCGTGGTTAGTTAAATGAGTTATTGTATATGTTCGCCTTAATGTATATTAGTTATGAAAATGAATCGCATATAAAAAATCCTTATATTCTTTGAAAACATGTATTTCTTATGATTTATTGACATTCAATATCTGATATTTCCTGGACATCTGTATATTATTAGCATTAGTTATCTCGTTATCTGTATGTGTATGGACAGGGAGTTGTTGTCTGTATCTAATATCTAATTAGGTGGATCCATAGGTACTTACGTAACATAAATTACAATTTACACCATCATAATATTAACATGACATGTGAACTTTACAGAGCGTAATAACAATCGGCATTACTCAAGTCTGTATTACAATTACATTTTATTACATCTTATTCATACTTAAAATTAACTCTGTTTCTACACCTAGCAATAATACATTTGTGTGTATCGCTAGTGTTGTTTTCTTTACAAGTAAACATCTACCCTAATGCCTAACCTATCACACTGATAGTTACATTTAGGAATTCTATTCTACCGATTATCCTTGAACATTTATCGCATCATACCTCTTTCACGAAACGATTGATTTCTACTGCTACTTACAATAATATTTATATGTAGTATGTACTGTGATACATTTTAATTTGTTTTCTCGTCTGAAAGCAGTAGTATAGCAGTACATGTACATACAGTACTTTTACTCCTAGTAATTCTCTATTAAATATTTAGATATGTTTATTTTATATGTAATAACGACTTATGTAATTAGTACTTTTTCCATTATCTAACAGTACAATAATAAAGTCTCTAATTCATGTCTGACATGACAGGATACCGACACAAAGACCTGGGACATGCACAAGCATTCGCAGTCTTCACAAAACTAAACTTTACACAGAATGTCCACAGACGAAAAAATCGTCTGCCTTTACTGTTTACAATTAATTAACCTTCTTCATCTACAGTGTATTGTAAGTTTTCGAATTCATCATTTTTCTATGTCAATTCCTTTTATTTGTATTTATAGTAAATCTACCTGACATGGTAAATATCATTCTTCCTTCCACTGCACATACCAATAACTTACATAACATTCCGTCACTTAACCATGCAAATATTCATACACATATTTTAAACTCTAGTACCTTAAGCCTAAAAGTAACACAAATAAGTAAGTAGTGATAGTAGTGTCTATAGTATGTTCTTATGATTAATTTATTTTCTTAATTTAACATGAACTGCATGTAGCGTACGTACAATTGTTTTTAGGAATGCTGCTTTTATCAATATCAATGCACAAATCCTTAATTCTTACACATAATAATAGAATAAGTATTACTTTAACTTAAGCCTAGGTTATATCATTAAAAGTATTCTTAGTATATTCATGTACTTGTGTATTGTTTAAATGTGTTGTTCATTTTTTACTTTAGAGAAACAACAAGTTGATCTTTCACATACATGTAATTTACAAATCTTAATAATTTTCTGTTTAACCTGCTTTTAACATGAGAATTTAACAGCAAGGCAAGTAAAAGTGTAAAGAGTTCAGCCTCACAAAGTGAATTCCAATCAAGAAAGTACCTACAAGAGTAAAGACTGTAGGAATAGATCATACAAATAAATCTCCAATTACTACATTACAATTAATAACAAAAATAAATTAATGACAATTTCCAGCATACTGAAATAAAGATCCAACAAAATTTTCAATGCTTAAGAAAATGTGAAATGGGTTTGTGTGGTAAATGTGTTAAGATTCTCTGATGCTATATATTCGTATTCATGTTCCTAAACATAATTTATAAATACCTATAGTTTAAAAAAACAAAAATAGTACAAATATTAATTAAAATCAAGTTAAAATATTAGAATACAATCATAAAATGTTATTTCACTGTTGCAGTATTTGGATATGTAAATTCTTGCTTTGGTGGAATTCAATCCCTCTGTGTAGTGTCACTTAATATGTAAAGTGTAGTAGTAAATGAAAAAATATTTAGAAGATGAGAATTTGTTTGTAGGATTTGTTAAGATAGAGAGAAAGGGCAATTAAAGTGAGGTATACTATTTGTAATCGTATTAAGTAAACAGACACTAAATTATGATACTTTCTCCTGAAAAGAAAACAAACATTTGTTGTACATGTGGGTAAATATTTCTAAGGTTGAAATACATACTGTAACTAAGAACATAAACTAACTAGTCTACTTAATTAGGTAATCTTAACAATATTGAGCTCAGAGTAAGGAACTACGTAACACTTACATTACACAAATGTTTAGCGAGAATTATTTATTTTCTATTTCGTTTACTTCACTTCTGTCTCTTCAAATTTCTATTTAACCGTTCAATAACCAGCGTTCTAATTAATTTCACAACATAATGCTAACATTTGCTTTGACCTATAATGCAGTCTATACCTAAGCCTTCGAATCTCAAAAACTGACATGAGAAATAAAAGTATCCTATCACTATAAGAAATCTCAATTGCATCTTCCCATTGAAGCCCTGTTTTATCTGTAATCCGTATTTAACACAATCCATTCTGAACTGATAATGACAACTTTCCCTTTAAGTTTACCAGTAGGTTACATTCTATAAAAAATTTAAAAAGCTGAAAAACATCGGAATACTATTTTCATCGAAAATTAATAAGTGTCAGTGCCACTTCTTTCTTTGTTCGTTAATATTTTTACGTTACTTTAGTTTTTAGGGGATTATACTTCGTTACAAACTAGTTTACATGTATTACACAAAACATGATTGACAATTTTTATTCCTGAGGGTGTGGGTGTATCATTTACTGTATTTGTATATTATTTTCTTTCGCTCACCTTTTCCCATTTAATATTTACTTTACTATATTGACCAGTTTACTAAGAAATTGATTGTCCTTGTCTTTTCCTATGAAGTAACTCATCGACTTTGCAAATTCTCACATACCCAACCGAACCAGAAGACACCACCATTGCATCTCTTTTCAACTGAAGACGAATTTTATGCATGCACCTAGTTTTGAATGACACAAAATATAAAATTTCTCAGTTCATCCTATTTGAAATTACAGGTTGCTTCTTTTTCTCTCTTTTCACTGCTGTTTCATTTCCTAGTACATAGTAATCTTAATTCATCGTATTTACCTTTAGTATTGTATATTATAGATTTAAATACACAGACAGGACATGGAAAGAACTAATGAATAATGGCACATAAAATAATCAGTAAGTGAAGTCTGGTTACTTAAAGAAATTATGTTATCTCCCTAATAAGTCTTCAACTTTAGTGACAGTTCCAATTTACCCCACATTTTTATAAGGTAAAATTATTCCATTGTGTTCCTCATTTACCTTATTAACCATATTTATCAGTTAATATGTACCATAAGCAATTCTTCATTGGTGAATCTTAAACGAGGAAACTTTTCTCTGCTTTCCAATTTTTACCCCGTCAATCAGCTCTTATACTTGTAGAAATCTTTACATTCTCACACATAAACCGTACAAGGTACACGTACACCACACCTAGTATTCTTATGAACAAATTTTTAAAAATCTTTCCATCTAAAATCATAATGGATCTCGTCTAAACTCAAGTCACATATATAATATAGTAATTAGCATGGATCACCTGAATTAATTTACTATTTTTATAATATAGTACGATTTTTAGATTAATTATCTCACGTGGAAATTTGAACTGTTCCTTTCGGGTGGCTTGAGATCACAATGATCATACAAAAAGATAATAATAATATACTTAACTTTACATAACTTTCTCCAATCTAATGATTCCCTTGATTAGCAAACCGAATCGATCATAAACAGTAGAGAAGTGTACGCATATTTGATACGTAGTATTTAAAACCAAATATACTACAAATATTAAAATTAATAATAAAATGGTCATTTAAAGTAAAACTCACATGTCACATGCACAGTTATGTCTAATATTACGATGTCATCGCTAAAAATCATTAATTAGAATGGATGAGCTTGATTGAAGCAATAAAAACGACACAACCAGCATAATAATAATAATAGTTAATAATATAATGCTAATAATAATAATGATAAGTAAAATAAAAACAATAGAAATTACATTCGTTATAATTTTTCTATTTTACCCATAATATGATAATATCTATTTACTAATGTGTAGGTATTATAGATACTTGGAAAGTTATAATATTATAAACTTAAAGGTTGAATTGAGAAATGATCACGATACGCCTATCACAGGCGGGGCAGACGTTGAGTTGCCATTCTCAGACGCTTTGCTCAAGCCACCAGAAGACGAGCCTCCATTTCCGCCGCCAGAACCACTATTACTACTATGATGATGACTACTACTGCTATTACTACTACTATGGTGGTGGTGATGGTGGTGGTTGTGGTGATGATCCCGATTGTCTCTGCTACGAGAAGAGTGAGAATGAGAATTGTGCTTTTGAGAGTTACTGTTGGAATTATTATTATTATTGAGGCTGTGACTGCTGGTGGATGAACTGCGAGAGCTCAGAGACGACGACGAGGAAGTCGAAGACGTCGAGGAAGAATTAGTACTATTACACTGTCCCGTCAGTTGGTTGACACTCAGGGGATTGTTTATGTCATGTGGATTGGCTCCCACGGGATTTCTGTGAGGAGGTGGCTTCAGGCTCATTCCAAGTGGGAATGGGATGTTTGGAAGTGGCAGACTGCTGCTGGCTCCATTCAACGTGGATGAAGAACTGCCGGAAGAACTGCTGCTGCTTCCTCCACTGAAGAGATGTCCAAGTCCGAAACCCAGATGAGGGGATCCGTGGTGATTTGAGAGGTGATGATGATTGTTGTGAAGGTGAGAATGATGGTTGGATAATTTGGAGGAGGAGGATGAAAGGCCAAGCAAATGGTTCGTTGGCGGGGAGTTGGATGTGGACGATGAGGAATTGTGATGATTCATACTGGAATTCGTACTGTTGGCTGTACTGTTTGTTGTAGGATTTGTATTGTTGCTCGAATTCGTCATGGTAAAATTGACCGAGCTGGCAGAACTGGACACAGATGAGATTGGGTGACGATCGTCGGAAAGAGACGGCGTCATTGGTGATTGCAGACTAGGAAGTGATACGGCTGGACTCGCCAAGCTCGCTGGGGAAGGCAAGATTCCGCTAGGACTTGTCAGGGCTGGGGAAGGAAGTGACATTCCAGGCGAGGTTAGAGACATTCCTGGAGATGCCAATGACATTCCTACAAAATTCATAAATCAATCAGTTTCTGGACCTTTTTAGCTTCTATTAAATGAAATGAAAATAAAAATTCGTACCAGGTGAGGTAAGACTAAAATTCGGACTGGACATTCCCATGTCAGAGGACTTGCAATCCATATCGGAATCAACTCCAGTTTTAGAATCAGGAGTACATGCTTCACCTGCACTACCAGCAGACCCCAAATTATCATCAGGACTTCCAACGCCAACATTATCCCCACCATCAGCTTCCAAATAACGAATGCATTTCTTTTTCCTCCTGTAAATCGTATTGGAAAAAAAATCGAACATCAAGTACACGCTTGGAAATCTCTTTTTCATGCGGACTTTTCTTTACTTAAGATAAATAGATATTAATTATTATAATGTGTTAATGCAAATAACCCAAGAAAAGCATGCACATGCATCAAGCATAAAAAGCAGAGATAATACCTTAACCAACTTGAAAATACAATCTCAATTTAAACAAATCATAAGTAAAGTACGATAACAAAAATAAACAAAACCACGTAACATAAAATGTCGAATATAACCAAATCTATCAAATACAACATACTTTTTATTCTAGTAGTTACTCTACGTACATGACTAGAACTATATCAAATATCCAAGTTGAAACTCAAAGTACCTCAATAAAGATTCGTGAAACAACTTCGATGATTACATTTTACAATTTCCATGTGAAAGTATTATTCGTATATATTTATTTGTAACAGCTAACCAACCTTGCTCTATTAATCTCTTAGAATATGGAGTTTCTTAACTTAATTTCCCCTATTATCCTTCTACAACTTATTTACAATACATTATAGTACATAATTATTATCTTTATCGTTAATTGAATTATGAATGTACAGATCCATACAGTCGACTCACAAATGCATGATTTCCCTATATTTATATAGCTTCCAAAATGTGCATACAGAATCAAGAAGGTATTTCCCCTTTGAATTTGCATAAATGCATTCCTCTCCTACTTCTATAAAGTTATGAATGAATGATTGACTGGATTTTGTTGAAATATATCACAGACTCGAAATTCGTATAACAGTTTGCTGCTTATGGTAAGACAAATGAAACACGGAGCTGTACTGTACGAGATTCAACATTGAAATTGTACATATTTTTTTGACTACATCTTTATCTACTTGTACATTTTACACTAAAAGAGTGTAGGTGAGTAATCTCAACCAAGTCTCTACTACTTTACCACTCTCTCATTAATAACCCTACCATTAATTACTGTTTGAAATACTGTACGTCTCAATAAGAGTATTCTGATTCTGAAATCTCAATCACACTTAAACATCTAACTCACTTGTCTACTTTCCTAGATATACCTATACAAATAAATCATTGTAAAATGACATAATTGTTATAAATTGCTTCTTCCTATAATATTCCTATACAAGTTAGCCTTCCATGATGAAATAACTGTTTATCTCACTCAACCAAAGCTACATGACCTAAATAATTGTTGATTTTTCATAACACTTATAAATGATGACAACAGAATATAAAGATATTAATCCATGTGTAATATCAGCACTACTGCCCCCAGTAAAGGGAATCGTTATGATGAATGGGCAAGGGGCAGTAAGCCAAAGACTACAGGTTGACATAGGTAGGTTCAGGAAGTGGAGAAGGTACAGTGACGACAGAGCTCATTCCACTCAGTCCGTGACCATGTCCATGAGTCATATGTCCATGATGACCCAAGTGATGATGATGGGATGGAGGAGGAGGAGGAGGATGCACATTTTGATGAGGAGATGTCAAGGAGCCTATGATTCCCATAAGATTGTGAACCGGGAGACTGCCTGAGCTGGTTGAGACAGAATTTGCATTGGAGGAGCCACTGTTGGCCACATTGATGGATCCATTGCTATTACTTTGACTTGAGTTATTGTTACTATTAGAGCTACTGTTGTTGGTATGACTAGAGCTAGTGTTATTCAGAGGCGGAGATGCGAGAGTAGAAGCCGAAGAAGACGGAGCAGAGGAAGAAGCTGACACAAGGCCGTTGTTGACAGCAGCAGCGGCCGCCGCAGCCGCAGCAACTGCAGAACCCATCCCTCCGTAACCCGCTGCAGCATTGATCAGACTGAGAGAACTTGCGTGCGTCTGATCCGGGCTAAGGTACACACGTCACATCAATCACATCATCATTTCATTACAACAATCTCTTTCACCATCAATTTATACATCATTCATTATCACAACCATCGAATTAAACAATCCTTTGTACCAAGCCAATACATTTTCAAGTTCGTTCAATTCAAAACGACTCGACTGGTAATTTTTGCGTATGGCAGGGGCTACTTGAGTAGTAATTGCTGGAAAAAATCTTTTCTTTCAATTCAACTAAGTTCGAGAAGAGGTATAATGGTATAAGAAAAATGTGGCTAAAATATTGAACTACCTATGTATCACTAATAATTATAGGGGCTTTTAGTTGTAATCTTGGAAGTGGTAGTAATAGTAGAAGACACGGACAAAGTACAAAACATCAAGTCAATTGAATTTGTCAAAGGATTGCAGACAGATTACTATGACACACGGACAAAAACTACTCTACAACTACAAGTAAAATATTTTCTGTACAACTACTATGGAGCTACATACAACTACGACATCAAAAGGTAAAGAAAAAACGGAACAAACTATAAGATGGACAATTTTTCGAAAAAAGCAGACAAGACAACGAGTAGTACTTTCAACTAGATTACTAATTTACATAATATGACAATACATTCAATGCTAAAGCTAAATATTTCTATTTACTACACACACACTATGGACACTACTACCAAAAAGTGACAACCCTCACGGTTGATTTACTTCTATGTACTATAGAAATGATAACATTTTAATGAGACTATTTTAAATCTCTCTATCGTTATCATATCACACTAGTATATATTTAAAACGAATAAAAAATTGACATCTGAGATTTGTGTATTAGTTCTACATGTAAATACTTAACAATTTAAGTAATACACTTACTTTTACTTTTAGTATGGACAATTGCAAACAAATGAAAATCGAGAGTAGTTTGTGTGGGAACGTCTATTCATGATTATTCTAGTGAATTAATATACTTGCACACGTAAAATCACTGAATTACTAAACAATTCATAATCAAAAGGAATCTAGAGGAAAATAATGAGCTTCAGAAAATGTGTCATGCTGGCTTGTCTACGTTTATTGGACACGAAACACTCAAATTTGTAAGAACTATATAAGACAGTGTCCTATGTACAAGGTTAGTTTTAGCTTTGTAAGTGTAAGTACAGGTATTCATATACCTATGACAAGTAATAAACTGAAATAAACGAAGGAAAAAGTAAAAAATACAACAATGATGATATTATTATGGTAAGTATAAGTAATACGCAATAAATAATAATGATTAATCAAACTATGATCATATTAAGTACAACAGGATACAGCTAGTTGCCCCGTCTCTAGACATTCAATTTGTTAAGGAAAGGAAATCAACTTTCGTATCTTATGTACTGTAAGTATTTAATGCATTGGCAGTGGTAAGTTGTTTGTTGGCTGATAATGGAATGACATAATGACAAGACAATGAAAGATGTGAATGAGATGACATGACATGACATGACATAGCAAAAGTTCTCACTTCGGCTTCTCCTCGTCTTAACAAATATTTGCTACAGTAATTTTCGCTATATAAAACTTAAACTGTGGAATGAGAAGATTTTTACTAGTAATTCATTTCCTTCTAATCTATTCTACTTTGATATTAGATTTGGCATTTGTTCTTTTTTCGCTGTGGGAAGACACATTTTCTGAAATACTCTCCTTTCAATACCTTTCCCACAAGTTCCTCTCTCTCTCTTTCTGAATTAGTATTTGTTTTCCATATATTACTAAATTATTTGACATTTTGACAATTTTTGTAATAAAACGTCGTTTTTTGCCTTGTTACAACCAAATTACATGATAAATTAACTGTTGTAACTGTATATACTGTACTGACATTCATTACATAACAACACAGATTATATCTTACGCTTATATAGAAGAGGAATAGAGACAAAATGAAAATGAACGAAAACAAATGATGAACCAAAGTAAAGTAACGCTCAAAATCAATCAATTCAGCCAATCCAATCAAGTCAGTCAATTCAATTCAATATGATAATAATTATAAACACCAATATATAGAGTAAAGTATAAGTATAGGAAAAGATGTACATTGAAGAAGCGCATTCTCATCCCTACGTAATAAATGTAATATAAATAGTAACTCAATTCAATAATTATGATTATGCGTATAAAAATGAATGTAAGTACCACATCGATAAAAGCATACTTTTAGTTTCACTGCATTACAACTTGCAACGATTAAGTGTAATTAATAAAATATAATAACAGTACTAGGTATGTAATAAATATAATAATAATCATACGCCCAAACTATAGAATAATTTCACATTGTTCGTGTCTTCTATCAAAAAGTCTAATCAAATTCTATTTTTTGCAAGACATTCGTATATAGGCAGATTAGATTTGTGAAGTCATGGTCTACTTAAAATGTTAAAAGTTTTTAGCAGTAAAATTATTTTTGTAAGTCTTTTGTTTGCAAAGTGAGACCTTTTGCTCAAAACGGTCCCGTCAAAAATCTCAAACGGTTATTCTACTACAGTACTATAATTTATAATCAGATATTGTAATGTATATAGCATCATGGCAATATTAGATGATAAATTTTGTAGTGCCAAGTATTTATAGTATGCAAGAAGGTATACGCAGTTATATTTAGAATAATTAGTCGTTACTTTTAATTAGTTACTTGCTATAGTTAAAAGATAAGCCCCAGTATAGCGAGCAGAGTAAAATTGCATTGTAGTAGAATAGTTTTTAGGTTTAAAATTTCAATGAAACGTTCTACTATAGTAGTGGTATTATTTTTCTAATTGTAATTGTAAGTAATAAAAACAAAGTACTGAAATACAAAGAAATTTTGTGACGAGAAATTCTTACCTGCATGGTTTGCACCATTGGCCTTGTTGATCTAATCCATAACGGGCACGGCACTTTTTCATACTGTTACCTGTTTTGTGAATAAAAATAATGTTACATCTGTGCTAAGTACATAAAACACAAAATACTTTTTTGAAAGCGGATTTAAACGTTATAGATGTTATAAGGCATATACGAATTCTACAGGTGTACAGTACAGATATAAAAGGTTATGTGATGAGTATTTATAGACGCAAAGATAATAATGATATTAGAATTGAGGATTGTTTAAGGAAGATGACGAGGAAAGGAGAAGGAATAGTAAAAGGTTACATTCTGCATACTTTACAGTCAAGTAGAGTTAACCCAACCCATCGGTTTTGCTCTTAATAACAATATTATTATTACTATGTAAGGGAGTATACATATAGAAAAAAATTCAATTGAATCGTGACAATACAAATTTTGGTGTCCTGAGGACTGGAGGAAAGCAAAGAATGTTGTTTGTTGTTGTTGTTGATGATGATGATAATTAAAAATCAAATTAAGTACCTCCATCAAATTTCTCTTGCTTTTTCTTCCGCTTCTTTTCATGGTGGGTCCTACTCTGAGCAGAAGACCAATTGGGATACATCTGCATATGAAGTTGTCTTTCTCTACGGGCTAACTCGTAGTATTTCGCTTGTTCCTCTCGACCTAGTGCGTGCCACTAAGTCCCAAAATCATTCCCGTTACTTTTATATTCAATTTCAATTTTGCAAAAAATTATATTTTTGTCCGTCCATTGTCTCACACTTTGCACCTCCTTAACTCATCTCCTATAATTGACAGTAGCTTTTTAAAGACGCAGAAATACACAGATCTGATATAAGTAAAGTCTATTACTAAAATAATGCAATCGAATTTACATGCGAACTTTTATGTACACAATTATTATTGTTTTCCCTATCTCGGCACTTTATATCGAACTTTGTACATGGCGAACTGTAAAAGTAGAAACTGTAAAGAAAACTACTGAAGGAGTCTTCTTGTGCATTCTTTGTATATGTATATTATGATGAACAAATAATAAAATCCACGTTTAAAATGCTTCCTGAATCCCACTGAACAAGCGAAATGGATTTCGAGGGGATATATATTGTACTAGATGTAACATTACTAATATCTGGGGGGAATTGACTTATTTTGCTCTGTAACCGATGGGTTGGTCATTGACAAATAGGCAGAGTGGCAATAATGATAACCATTTTGTAAACCTTGACATAAATAAGGGTATAAGAGACTGATTGAGAGGGCTGTGATATAAGTAAAGGTGGGTGGTGGATTCGGGATCAGTATATACATAACATACGAAAGGTATTGATGATTTCTGATGAAAAATGCACAATACCTCCGTCGGAAGTTTTCTCTTTCTTTCGTTTCTTCTTTTTAGCTCCGTAGCCATAATTATCCCTAGCTGACCAACCCGGGTACATCTGCATGTGGAGCTGTCTTTCCTGCCGAGCCTTTTCGTAATACTTGGCCTGCTCCTCTCGACTCAATGAGTGCCACTACACACACAGTCAGTCAAGACGATTTATTTTATGAGTTTTCCTTCATTTCATAGTATTTTGTATTTAGTAAATATATTGTCGTGTCAAAAGTGAAATTAAAATGTCAGGTATAGAGTCCCAAAACTCCAAGTCGACTCTCAGTTACATTGTAAAATAAAAAATCTATGTACAGATTCTTTTGAAGGCTCAATAATAACTTGCCATCAAAGCAAACAAAAATGCCCGTCAATCTCAGTCTCACTTCATTCCTTACTCTCTCCCACACATAATCAAAAAAGGTGCAAAATGTCGAATGAATCGTAACAACTGTCTTAACTACATTTTCCCAACCTTTGCCATAACCGTGTTCTAATGCATAAAATGGCTTTCAAAAGAATATCAACCAAAAATAACATTTTTAGGTACTAAAATAAACTTAGTAGACCATGGTTTTGCCAAAGGTGAGATCAGGCAAATTTTTATAGTACATATTTTAATAAAGTTTTTTATATTTCATTATTAAAGACAAGTTAATCTTAGATTGTGGTCTTACCCTTCTTCCGAGTATTTGGTTGATAGCAGCACTCTCTTTCAGAGTACACTCAGCTACCACTTTGGCTCGCATTTCCTTCATGTACAGCATGAAGGCGTTTAACGGCTTTTTGATGTGAGGCTTTTTCTTTTCATCTGTAACACGAAACACAATTATAAGACTCAAATGAATAATTCACCCGTAATGAGGCAATCAAATCCTGTGAAATCACCATCAGTGACTAAACCAAATCATAAAATTTCTAGACATGTACTTACTTTGACTATTATTCGATTGTCCGGACTCAGAAGCATTTTTGGAACCATGTGTGTCAGAGGATTTCTGATCTGATAAACTAGAGGACCTGCAGTAAAACATCAAGTCTTATTAGCCACACCATCTCGTATTATTCTTATTTTATATCAACACATATCTTTGCGCTGTACCGATTAACTAAGGTGTGCTTTACGCTACAAAAATCTCAAGCAGATAAAGACATAAAGAAATAATGAGATAGTAAAGCGAAAATAATTTAATTGAACATAAAAACAAAGCATGTAAAAAAGTAAGCACATGAGTCGTAAAATTTAAATCACTTCAATGAATTTCTTTCCAAAGAATTCATTTCCAAATCTCTCTTCGCACTTCCACCAATTAGCCAATTTCACTCGAATTTTGTATTTTTACACAGCGACTTTTACAACTTTGTTGCAGCTATTCAAAAACTAACCAACGAATTATATGCAGGTATTTCAAATGCGAAGTGTCCTTACTCTCCTTACAGTTGTAAATTATGACATTTTTAGTTCATGCATTTTTTTGTCTCTAATGCATCATTTCTCCACAGTTAATTTTAGAGATACATTTTGTACAGAAAGAACCACCCATTTTTTAATCACACATATTTAACTAAAAGCTTTGACATTAAGGAATTAATTACAACTAATAACGCACCAACTGTTTGCATCTGAATCAAAAGTGGCAGAGAAAGCATTCATTGAGCAACAATACAGCAGCAGCAATACAGAAGTCAGAAACAATTAAAAAAACTTCAATGTGCACTTTTGTTTGTTGCACATGTTGCATATTAGCAATGTGTTGTTGATAGCAGGAGCAACAGCATAAAATTAACGAAGGAAAAAATGATTAAAACAATTAAGGAGTAAAAAGTACATCGAACGATGCACAATCATATGTATTTATTGGCCAACCCAATCAGCATCATGCAATGAAATCAATTCAGATTCTTTGCACAAGAACAGCATTTCCTTTGGTTTGTTAGCTGCAAACGTACATAACGCATAAAATAACAGTAACAGCCAACATTACACTAATTGTAAATAGCATGATAAAAAGGGCAATTGGTTGTAGTTTATGCTTGGAGATAGTTTATAGGTGCACCAGTAGTCGTATCCAACTTCATCATTCATTCTGTAATTACTACCCGTAGCCACTGCTCTGAACAACACGCCAACAAACAGAATTACCCTCTATAGGCAAACCTCGCTTCGATTTTCAATAGTAATCTAAATCACCACGATAACTATAATTGAAACTAACTGAACTGAGCATGCCCTCGGGCACCCCATTAGCATTACTTATGCAAATGATTAATTTATACAAAATCATACAATCTGACTTGACTTGGCAAAGAACTAGTACCACTACTGCAATATACATTACACCTTTCAGACCTTTCATCAGGGCTTTATTTTACTGTATTTACAAGACAATCAAGTCCATGAGTTATTGCTTTGCTGTCCTACTGCTTCCTCATAAAACTAAACCACCCTCACCCTGCTCTGTAGAAAGCCCTCATAAAGGAACATAAAGGTACAATATTGTAGTGTTTATTATTCGTAGTGTATAATTCTTAATTCTGACTGTGCACTAACCAAATACTAATTCAGTCTAATACACGTTTTTTAGTTTCAGCTTGTTTTTAAGCATAATTTGAACATATTCTCCTATGTATAATAATAATAGTGCTTTGCTCATTAAGAAATTATGAGCATAATGCTACTACTGTGTGTATTACTTGAGATAAGTATAATATTATACCCTTGTAGAATGCCCAGAGCACTAATTTCGTCATTCCAATTGAGTTTTACGACTCCTGTAGGAATTGGCAAAGAGCCTCGCCATGACTGGGACTGCTACAAAGCAACTATACTTATTAGTACATCTTGTTAATAACAGAACAACTCATCAGCACAAAACCTCCTGCAATTATTGTGCTCATTAGAAATAACTAGATCAGATCACACATCACATCGTGTATAATCTAACACCATTCTATGCTCACTTATACGAATAACATCCACACTTGACAGACTTCGTTCTGCCAGCGCAGGAGTATACGAGTAGGTAGCAATCAAGTCAACACAAATTACAACGACTAGCACATAGCGTGCTAAAAGTGTGTGGGACTAGCATTAGTACATGGAGTGACTGGTGTGTAATCCCTTAAAAAACGTTTTCAAGTAGCAAAAACGAAAAATGCTAACACAACCGCAATCGCAAGCCAAAAACCAACATGTTTTTATAGTTTGCCATCAAATATAGAAAAGCAGATGCAGTCTACAGCCAGAAAACCGATACCTCAATCAAATTACTAAAACATGGTGATGCATCATCAGCATCATCCTCATCCACAATATAATCATCGTGAAGGCAAAAATTATTCTCTCTCTCTTTGCTTTGCCTTGCACTACTATTACAATGAAGTGTACTGTTTTGTCATATCACAAATCACACCACCACCACAAACAACGTGCTGCCATACATACAGGAAAGTAATGTAGTAATTCGTACAAAGCCATAAATCCAAAAGCCATACAATCCTCGCTGCTTAAGTATTGAGTTATCAAATGTGTCATTTTGACTCTCTGACCACCAAGACAGACCTGCCCCAAAGGATAAAACTTAAAACTCAACTCCAGTCAGTCGTCAACACTTTCTTACATATACAACTACCAAACAACAACTCACAGTAAAGCAACGTCTGAAATTATAGAAAAAAATGAATGCAGTCGCAATCCCATGGATATAATGACAATCATAAAGAAAACCTTTAATGACACACTACACTACATCCTAATACCTACTACCAGAACATTACACAGATTGATAAACTACAGACGAAAGAATGAAAAATAAGAGGACAGTTGCACACAGAGAGCAATGATCCATGCACATCCACACTTTTAAATTACCACCTATCAATCCTCTTACCAAGATGAATGAAGAAATAAAATAAAAACAACAGTCTGCCTCTCTCGTGTCATTCATTCCATGTCATTATATTATTTCCCCTCTACGAAAAAATCAAATATCAAGTAACTATCCGTGTTGATTGCAAAGGAAACCCTATCATTTCCGTCTATTTTACTATTACATGTGTCTGTAATACTCAACCACTTACACTTACGCAAATACATTACAATGGACACTCTATACTCAGGCATTATAGAACGGTCAAGTGAGATTATTCTCAGATGCAATGCCAATATACAGTACAATCCCCAATCTTTTTCGTTTCGTACTGATTGCCTCGTTTTAGTAAAATAAACCAGAGAAAAAGAAACTATTCTTATGTAACAACAACGTTTACATTACTTACATAGTGTACATACTTTAGGTATATGCATTCCTGATTACTAATAGGAAAACAATGTATTGTGTTTTACATTGTTGTAGTACTCGTATTATGTACACAGAGAGAGAGAGAGAGATGAAAAACATAGTTGAGGATTTGGCTTGCTTGCGGTCACGAGGAATTACATGGTCAATGGTCACCTCCAGCGTATCGTGTCAAGTCGTCGTGTGCTGTACGGTTCCTGGCTAAGACTGGCCCATTATGCGGCCTAACATAATACTTTACACACCACATCAAGTCATGCAAAACACATCAGCATCACACCAACACTCTCGACTACTTACTTAGTTTACGATACAATTCTACTATCTGTATACACAAAATGCACAACCACTACTAAAAACTACAGTACCTATATAGGAATATCTATTAGTATTCCGATGTACCACTAATAATGTTTACTATCACACACACACTACTTGTTACAACAATCGTGCTTTATGACGAGTTTCCTCTACATGGTGCTTAATAAACTAGCTCTATTCTAGTATGCCATGGTAAAATTGCACAGGTTTGTTTTTGTATGTAGGAAAGGGTATTGAAAATATATTGTGGCTTATCTTATCTTTGTTTTGAGACAGATGAGTGCCCTTTTTTACCCTTTCTCTCGTGTGAGTAGTATAGACTGTTGTGAGTATTGAAGGCAGAACTCGAACAGACAGTTGAGTCAAGTGAGTTTATGCTAATATTACACCATACATTTACTCTGGTATGCTGTCAAGGCAGGTCATCACTTAAGTAAGCTAAATACAAATTCAAATTGAACATCAAAGCTTTAACTGTTTTCTTTAGCAATAACTAAATTCAGAATTGCTGAGATAAAAGCTTGTTTTTCTGTCTTGGCTGTGATGTCAAAGTCAAAGTACACGATAAAGATTCATTTGAAATGTAATAGTGAGCAAGGCGACGAAGGGTGAGCGCTCGAGCTTTAAGTATCAACTAATCAATTACATAATACAAGGCAGGCCATGACAGTGTAAATGTATGTGTGTGCCCATCATCACCATTATTATTATCGCTTAACTGTGCCATCCATCGCATCATCGGAAAGTTGAACCATTGTCTTTGAGCTGAGAAAAGCTGGGAGGACTCGGCAATTTGTGTTGGATGAGGCTACGAGCATAATGTGTCTGTATGTGGAGTGTACATAAAGCACAGAGACTACTTACTGTGGAGAGAACATTATTATTGAAATCTGACCGTAGGCACAGGCAGGGAATGAATGTTGTGTGCTATGTGTGAGATTAGATATCGAATGAATCCCAGAATTAATTCACACATTCAACTGGCAGTAAATAAGCGTCTCCTAGTTGAAATATGTTAATTTTATCTTGACCATCAATCGTTTTGAGCATAATTTTATGAGGTTGGGATTGTTGATTTGATGGATGGATGAATACATATGGGAGTCTGCGAGAGGACGACGAAACTTCAAGTGAGAATCAGAATCAGCGGCTGAGGTTGTGTGATGAGGATGATGAAGTCAGAGTATATAAGTAACTGGCTTAACAAGCAAGGCAAGGCTTGGCTGACACCGGATGAAAGGGTGAGAAGAAAAAGCTTTGTTTTATGTTACAAGCTTGAATAGCTAATGAAATTCATTGAAAAGGCAAAAAGCTGCAGATACATAATAATTTGAGTGTGCAAAGAACTATGTGTAGGGTTAATGTATCCAAAACAGTTGGATTATTTACGAACCTATGATTATGGTCGAGGTGCGAGTGATGCGCATCATGTTTGGAAGGAGTGCCGACTAAATGGTGACCTAAGCCTGGATGAGGAGGTAGTCCTGGGCCTTGTAGTAGACCTCCAGGTGAGAACCTATAAAAATCACTGCAAAAACATATTTCTTGTTAGATCTTTGGGTACTTAAATCCTGTGTCGGTATTTATTCCGTATTTCTCTCAACCTTTCGCTTGCTTTAACGCAGTTACTTAGATGGCAATGTTAATTACAGAGTCTATGCAAACAAACGATTAGAAACAAGATTGAAATTATATACAAAGAGATAACATTCGAATGTAATTACTGGGTAAATCTAAGTGAATAAGTACTAAGCGGAAAATCTCTGTACAATAATTTGCCACAATAAGGAATCATGTTCCTCATAATCATCTTTCTCTTAAAGATTTAAACTTTTTACAGATAGTATATGTTCAATTTACATACAGGCACATTACTCAGTCGCTTTAGAGATTTGGCTTTAATGTGTAAATATTTCAGTAACTAATTCATACATTTAAGTGAGTAAGTGTACGGATGAGATAGAGGACGAGTCGTGTACAAATTTAATCATGATTTGACTATTATTTTTTGTATGTGGTTGGAGAACAGAGGTGTTGTGTGTGTTTTGCGTGACTCACCTAGCAATTGACGTAGGAGGTAATGACAATGAGGGCGGGTAGTTGCGGAATCCAGCGGAAGCTGCGGGATTCCCAGCATTCGAGATCGAGTACATGCTCTGTGCATGCCTACAGTTGCCAAGAAAAAGAAATCACAAAAATTAGACTAACACGCTACTTTTAATTCTAGCACCAGTTGACACACATACAGAACACTTGAAAACTTTCGGGCTTTTCTTTTTGACTACAATGACAGTTTTATATCAACATTCATACAATGCGTCTGCCATACGCTCACACATTTCCAAGATAATGATCTCACCAGATTTGACTTTTAAAGCTTCTCCTTTCATTCAAACTTGATTAATTGATCTCATGATAATATTTACATTACAAACATCACAGGATTATAAACGAAAAAACTTTGTAAATTCATGTTCTTATGTATGTCAACTTTTTAATGCGATGTTTTACGATGCAAAGAAACCATACAGACTGTAAAATATAGAATAATATGTGAATACGAGAGGAAAGTAAAGATGAAGAAAAAGCAAAATAAAATTGTAAAAATAAAACGATTTATTTACTTAGTGGCATACCATGAAGCGACTTGAGACACTTCTGGTAGACCAGGGTAGGGATATTGGACTCCGAAGGGATACATCGGCGACCGGGACAAACCTGAAATGAAAAATAAAATCCATCGTGTAAAGTAATCATCATCATACTATACTTAGCGAAATAAATACATAAGTTGCTACTTAAGAAATCTAAAACATTTAGAATATTTATAATTATATTTAACTAGCTAGTACTACACTACCATGTCTAGTATACTTTATTAAACAACTCATTACGACTTGTGTGATAACAAGTTAACAAAATTTCACGGTTATTGTTAGCAACTTGCTAATACAAGACACACGTCTTGTATATATTCTCATCCGAAACAGAAACATTTCAGTTAGTAAACTGGAGCAGTTCGTATGCACATGATAATTACAAAGCAAATGTTACTAAAACATTCCTAAGCCTCGTTTGTGCATTTCTAACTTAGGTAAATACACTGCTACCATTATATCCACAGTTTCCCCACTAAGTAAAAGCTGCATAGCATCAGCTAACAAATTAATTTTTACATGTGCACATCCATAGCACGAATAGTCATGCATAATTAACGAAGGAAGTGAGTACAAACCCTGCCATACATACAAAAAGAAGTACAGAGCAAGTACCTCCGTAAAACAGAACTAAACACTAGTGCATATTTACTGTGTTCGAGGAAATCGTTCACGTAAACTACAAGATATGTAGGTACTTCTATTCTTTATTACAGAGAATTGTATAACAAGCATCGCCATTACATGGAAAATGCAATGCAAGTACATTTCCTTGTACGAATTCAAATTCTCTTGCCCAACTAAAAGTATACGATTCAATGATTTCCATTCAGATTTCAACTTGTGTTCTGATTCCGTCAGTTCGCATTTCCTCTACAATCAATTCACCCACATTGAACATTCAAACTTCCAAGTACGAACGACTACCGGGACTTTTACTACTACACGATGTGAAAACTCTTTATCCTAACTGAAATGAGCTGAGCCGAACTGAATTCGTGGAACGGTACAGACTTCCCAATTAATCAATGCAGTCGGAAATTTTACAAATCATTTATGTGAACAAGGGTAAAACTGAATGACTGTGAGTATGGGAATGCGTGTATATTTCTGCATTATATTCTCCTCTGTTCTGTTGCGGGGTAGAAATCAAATCAAATGATCATCCAAGTCCACTCAGCCTCAAAACTATTTCATTCAGCTTGGACAGATATTTACAATACTGCTGAACTACTAACAAATGCCACGCCAAAGTAGCTTTGCAAGAGAAAAGTCAAACCGTGTAGAAAGATACCCTCCTCTCTTATATTCTACAAAAGTCCACCCTAAATAAATGTAGATAAATGTAAACACAAGTAGGTATAGGTATATCATAATACGCACATGTGTAAGATTTAACGTTTTTACTGTAATTGCAGCAAAAAGGGTCTGGACAGCATAAAATATCAATTTTATACTGGCTCTAACAAGGTATTAAAATTTTATGTAAAACATTCAACTCGAAAGCGACAGGTACTGATAGTAAATATACCAGTAGAAGGTAGTAAGGCTGTAAACGTGTTTCTAATATATAGAGAAAACATTACAACAGCAGAAAATATTGCAGCGAAGCAAATGTTGAATTTCCGTTGAGTTAAAAAACAAAAACTCCGGTTGGTCTGGTTGGTATAATATAATGTCTAATGTAATAATAAGGCTTCACTAATCACGATCAGTATTTTTGGCTGATTCATATCCCTTTTTGTACTATCTACGCATTTCTATCACATATTTATACACTTATGAAAGTACATATATGGATCCCTATACCTTCTACAGTAAATCCTTGTAAAAATGTAGCTGAATTTTGTCTTGCACTAAATACGGTGTGCTTAGCCATTGAATAGATCTTAAAGCTTCGTAGTAGTAGTTAGCACTACACGTACGATGATCTTCATCAAGAGAAACATTATCTGCAAGGCTCTTGTCGTATCTCTACTAGGAATGTATTGTTTAACATTTGATGGGGAAAGGATGATGTAAAGCTAACTGTTCTCTGCAGATCACAGGCGGGTCGGGTCGACGATTGCCATACAAGACAAGTGATTTGATGTAGTCAGCATTTTCCATTGTTTTACTCACCATCATCGATTGCTGCCTGTTCGTATACATTCAAAATTTATAAGCCACTTCATTTTGCTTGTACAATAGAATATACACACCACTTGAGTGCTAAGTACCAACCACCACGACCAACCCAATCTAAATCAACTGCTGCATACAATTTTGAACCCTTTCTCTAACAAGGAAACTTTATTTAGTGAAACGTTAATTCTACCCGGGGAAATTCTCAACCATCCACTACTACACATTTAATATATTCCCATACTTGATACTTATATTATTTTTGATAATTTTGCTATAGTAGTAAAACTTAAGAGTTGAGAATTATTGAGTTGAAGATAATATTCCAGGAAGGTGAATGAATAGGATTAGATACATTTAGTGGCAGTAATATACAAGGAGCTTTCTTCCTTGTGGTAGTGGAAGGGAGAAGGTGCTTGTACCTCAATGTATACCTCTACTCATTTTGTCTAATACACAGATAATAACTAATAACGTTTTGGTATTAATAAATGAAATTGAATGTGTCTGGCAAAAATCAATAAATATATTCAGATACGATTTTATTATGAACTACATATATAGTAGCAGGTCTTTCTTTAGCTACGATGTAAGTGTAGCTAAAAGCCAGGGAAGGGCATACAAGCGCCTTGTGAAGAAAGAAAGGCTACAAAATATCCTGAGTGGGAACACTGTGTGTATTTACTACTTGGTCAGAAGAACTACTTCGGGGATACGGTTATGAACTGTATAGGGTAAAACAAAGGATGTATCAATTAATTACGATTGACTAAGTAGAACCGATCTGACAAAAGACTTGAGTATGGATACCATCACGCCCCAGCCATGGCACAAGAGAGCCACAGAAACAAAAGAGATCAGCTATAGCATAGCCTCTTGAAATCCTTGAATAAACATTGCGAATTGCTTACAAAGTACTACATAAAACGAAAACGGGCTTCTTTTGCCAGTAAATATTGAACGATGAAGAGTCCTTTACTTTTCTGATTGTCAGGTATTGTATACACATTATTTTCTTCTTTTCAGGCAAACCTTGGTAGGCAAATATGTATCTGCTCCATAATGGTTCACACGTGCTCATTAAAATCGGAACTGTATGCTCAATAAATGTACCTTTTATTTACATCATGCCACTTGTGAACTTTTGAAGCCTGAAATTAGAATTGCTGCGTAGTTTTCCCAACAGTTTTGTTTACCCACGGCCATTAATTGAAAAGACCATTGGTAAGTTTTTGCATTTGTACAGTGAATACTGTAATTTTGAATGAATGAATGAATACACGTATCCTTTTTAAGTATTCTGAATTCTGACTAATTTGAAGTGATGAAAAATTGCAGTGAAGCATAAGAATCTAAAATAGAGCTAGAAAGAAACGGTCATTTCACGTTGTACAAGTACAAAAATAGAAATATGAATTCAAAGTGACTACTCTGTAATCAGCGTGCTTTGCTCATGTAGCAAGTATGTGATTAAAGGAGAATAGTCGCAGTCATTGCAGAGAAAAGTGGCCCAAATGAATCAAATAATTTTGAAGAAGAGCTGATGCATGAATGATTAATCTAATTTGGTTCACATATGGAAGCATTTCTCCCCTCCCTCCCACCAGCATAAATAAAAAGGTCAAACAGGTCAATGGGTATTAGCAGTAATGAATCCAAGGAACCTTTTGATTTATAAATTGAACACTCACGGATTCATTGGAATTTGAGCTTTCAACGAAACTCAATTCTAATGTTACGTTGACTGACTCGAAGCAATTTAAGATAGAAAGTTTTCGATTTGTCTAAATTGAGATTATTTCTAATGTGTTTTTTTCTCACTCTTTTTCTCCCTTCATTACTCCTATTGCTATTGCTAATGGCATTTTACTGTTTCACCCGTCTAAAAGTCTCTCAGACATCCTGTGTGTTTGTGTAATTTAGTTTCTACTCAAACTCCCCAACGATTCGGTTTGAGCCAAATAACAAATAAATTCAAGACAGGTTAGCTAAGAAATCTGTCTATTGAAGAATCCTGCAATGTGTACTACCTATATGCTGACTTGAGTTCACTATTTCATTTTACAGTCTACCTTACTTTACATTACATTAGGTTATAAAGATCCAAGATCTCTTGACATTTTCAATAATTCAAAGCGTTCACTCAGCCGCTTAGAGCACATCACATCCCATTAGTTACGTGCAAGTCCCAACCCATCTCCAAATTCACACTATATCCTTACTCACAGGAAACACCTACCACCCGAATATACATGCACTGTACATTACACACGTACAAATAAGTCGGAGCCAAACTAGCTCCTTGCTATTTCGTTATTCATACGTACATACCTATACATTAGTAATATTAACTATGAAATCCAAGAAAGTCTCAGAGTCAAAACTCGACTACTGTTTCTTAATAAAAGCTATACCTCTATAGGTATATCTCTTTTATACTAGTATAGTGTATATTATTTAAACTACCATACCAAGGTACCTATACAAGGACAAATAGTAATGTTGAGTCTCTCTGGTTGCAAAAACCCGAAAAGCCTTCATCGTTGCTCTATAATAATACTGTATCTGGTGCACTCGTGAATTTCTCGTCTCGGATCACCCAATTCAAGGCATGTCAAGGGAAGAGAACACAACACTCGACTTAAAGAAGCAGCAGCTCATACAGAACAGAATACTCACGAGGAATGAAACGGAAAGAAAAGGAAGTAGAAGTACTACACTCTCTCTATCTCTGCGTATTATTTGTACATGGAGCTGGAGAGTAGAAGTAGAGCTGACTGAACAGAGTGAAGTATTCAATTATAAATTTCTTCCATCACTTCATCTTCTCGTTCTTCATCTCATTTCATCCTCATGAACCGAATGAAATTTTCTCCCAGAATTTCCAGCAGTGCTACTTCTAATATTTCCTGCACTACTCTATACCACTCCGCCATGCCAATTCATTTCGTTGAGTTTCTTTCTCCTTTTACTAGTCAACTCCCAAGGCACATCACATCACATTATTCACATTCCGCACATCACAATTCCATTCCTTCCCTTGTCTTCTTCCCTTTTCCATTTCTTCCCTTTAGTATGCATGTAGTCGAGCGAGTGTATTATTCTTTATTACCTCCGACTTTCAAACTGCTTTGCGTTACTTCTTGAATACATTAGTGCTCCTGCATAAGAAATGAGATGAGCTGCCACCATATATACAAACCTAAATACTAACTACCTCACCTGTCTAACATTGCTTACTTTCTCTCTCTTTCTATTTCTCTCTGGCTCAGGATGTTTTACCGATAGTAAAAGCAAAATGTGATTCTCTTGATTTAACCGAATATTTTCTTTAATACTGCTGCACAACTATTATATTGCTTTCGGTGTGTTTATTTTTATAGATTGTGGTAATAAATATAATATTTCATTCAGGTGAGGTAGGAATGGAAATAAGGTCATAAGTGTGTGTGAAAATTATAATAGGGAGATTGTGAATATACTTATAATGCGGGAGAGAACGCAATGTCTTGGGTAAAGTATACATTGTAAGCCTTCATAATTAAAACTATAGGTACTGTGAAGTGTGAAGACATACTTTCCATGAATTTACACATAGAAATCCGTTTACTGTGTACACTGTGTATTAGTATTGTATAAAAAGAGGTAGGATTCATGTCACATGTTCAAAATAAGGTGAATGTATGTGGGAATTGATATTTTGATTTCTTGAATATAAGTTGCAGTATTTGTAATCTCTCTGTACCTATAGTAAGCTTGTATTATATTTATACACTTACTACAAATTCATTTTTAGAGCACATGGTAAAAAAGTGTTTGCAAAGCAAACGTTATTCATAGTTGTTCATCTGCAAAATATTTATTTCTACATAACCATTACCTTGCTCGGTCTCTGTCGTGTTGTACAAAATGCAAAAAATTCCCTTGAGTCTGTGAATCCCAAGTCTAAATGCAAAATGACAATTTTGAACAGGAGAACATGTGTAAGTACGATTGGAGCTAAATGACGAAGCATAAATAAGGTTAAGATCCTTTTTTCATTAAACAGCATGTTGAAGATTGGGAAGGAAGCATCTTCGCACAGACTTAGTGCGTACATCATCTTGTTTCCGAGAATTTAATGGAAGTAAATTCCAGGAAGTCAAGTTATGCCATGGCAAGTGATTTCAACTCAACCTAACCTAAGCTGGATTTAGCTGTAAACTTCTCTCCAGGGAACAAGGAAACGTCACGATGAGAACACCAACAGCTCTACTTAAGAAAGAGAATGTGAACAGGCAACGACTCCTGAGACTTTCACAGTTGCCTTCATTTGACTGGGGACGAATTACTGAGAAATCTAAACCCACCTTCTTAGCTTTGGCTTCAGACCATTTGTGCTGCCTACCTCTACATCCACCACTACTACTGCAGACGAGAACAGACAGATACTTTACCTATAGGAGTCCTTGCAGTCAACCTACACTGAATTAGTAGTAACACTGTGAAAAGAAGACAGACGACACGAAATGAATCCAAGCTCAAAAATTCTACATAATTCCAAGTCGACGGACAGAGAAAGAGAGACAAGGATGAAAACTAAATCCCAATACCCACAGCCTTCCCATGTTCTCAAATCAAAATCCTCTTACTAACAATAGACAGCTCAACTTGTGAACTACTCGCATTTACAAATAACTAGAAATCCTATGATCTCATGACGACATCATCTTGTCTCCTTCACGAGCATAGCGCTGCGATGAAGAGCAGCAAAGTAAAGTACACTCCACTTGTCTCTTTATAATTGCTTTTTGCCACAATCTTACCGTCCTTTTCCATCCCTATGTACTTTAAAAACAAACTAAACAAAAAGTCATATACCTATGTTTTTATTTTATTCCTTCATGTGTGACTTCCTGTTTATCATTTGCACCACAGAACCGTAACGAAATTACATGCAGTTGCGCATATTATTATTATCGTGCAAGTCTTTGCAGAACTAGACAAGACATGCACTTTAAATGTGTCATTTTATGTGTCATGATTTAACGTTAATTAAGCTACAGAGGAGGTTCAAAAAGTAAAGGTCACGAAGTCATAATAAGTGTACCTATTTACAATTACTGGAAAACTATTCTGAGGAAATTAAAGAATCAAAGAAGACTAATGCCGTCTCTGTCGTCGGCTCTTAAGGCTCCTTGCTTGGTTCCTTTTCAACTAATACGGTTTTATTACTCGGTACAGTCAGTCAACATAGCAAATTGCTTTTATCACAATCTTATTTTTCTCATTTCATTTATTAACCTCTCCTTTACAACTTTTGCCATTTCATTTTTTTCTTTTCGCAATTCAGAAAGAAAGTCCTGAAATCAAATCGCTGTCCATACAAAATTCCATTACACAGCTTCAGTAAAAGTCTAAAAACCTACATAGAAAAAGTTTTCTCTCGCACAGCACAAGTGCAACTATAATCAAGAGCAATTTACCATATAGAAGAAACTTTTTTTGAAAAAGTAGGGAACTCGATACAATTTCAGATAAACAGAGGTGAGTGAGTATTCCGTAAATACTTTGCTAGTGCAGCATAAAGCTATTCGCAAAGGATCGACATGACTCACTTACGATTAGTTACAGTCTACTTGGCCAAAAATCCAGACACGCAAGAATAAGAAAACTTTAAGTCAACTTGATGACGGAACTGAAACGCAGGAATAAAATTCTGACTTGAGACGAATAAACTTCTACTGCCACTACTACTTCTCTTTTCCCATAAGATCATCGATCAATAGAATACAAACAACTTTTCCCTTTATCCTATAATCCTCCGACATTACAATTCTCTGCTCGATACACACACACACTCAAAATCCTCGCTTTATTACTGTAGGACACACTTGAATATAGAAAACCAATAATATAAAGACACATGCCTTAGAGTGGTATAAATAGCACAGAGTTGTCGTGCTTGTATCATAGTTATCAATAAAAAAGAACGTGGAGACAAATAGCTAACACACAGAGCATGGCACCAAAGAGTGTGACTTGGAAATGATGAGGCTAATCCCTTACATATAACCCAATATTAATAATAATAACAAAAGAGCTCATGTCAGCTTCTATTTAATAATGGAGTCTCGTGCTATGAAAGCTAGCTGACTAATAATAACAATAACAAAGAGTCTCCCCTCTCTACTTATTGCTTACTCGTTTATGGTTTCCTCCTTTCCTTCCTCACACCAGTCCATGTAATAATATAATAATAATAATATTAATAATTGCCTTCCCGAAAGTCCCGAATACTACTACTCCTATTATTGCTCTACTCTTTTCTCCCTGATTTTGCCCTGTACTAACCAACCAACAAATAATTCACTTTACTTATTGCCTTCGTTCACACTTTCTTATTTACCATTAGCAGGTGTCTTCAACTTTCTCCTGGAAAAATCCCTACAGTCTCCACTGCTCTAACGACCATTCTGCTTGCGTATATAGCAAATAACAATCATCTCACTAACAGAACAAGACTAACCAAGTGAATGGATCACAAAACAAATGAAAAGTAACACAGTATACAAATAATACTTAATTCTGGCATTCTTTTTCCATGTATTACCAATATTACGAATACACTGGCCTTGTTTTTCTCTACCTGTTCGCATATACACAAAGTGTTACATCATAAATCGTACTGTTGCACCTGTAACTAACTAAACCAATAATAACATTATTATTACTGTACGTGTCCCTGTACATAAGATACAGTTTCTTTATGTATACTTTTGTCACCTTTTCTTTCCATAGTTAATACATCAATGTCAGAAACACAAATGATTTCCCTGCAAGCAATGAAATTTACCATCCTGAAAATACAATTTCCCTTTTATAGGAGAGTACTAATAGTAGTACATAGAAATATAAGTGCTAAATCCGAAATATTTTCTTTAGTGTTGTGTTCTTAGAATCTGCAATTGTCTACCATTGATGTTTGAGTAGTAGGTACAGCATATTATGTAGTGTAGTGAAAATGGTGTTATTCTAGTTAGGACTAACGGTGTAGAGTGTAAGTCGATACCGGCGCCAAGTCAATAATAAAACAGTGAATTCGATAGCTCTGTAACCAGATTTGCATTTGCATGATATTAGTAAAGCACCTAACTGAAATATAATGATTTATGTGTAGTAGACTACACAAAACAAATTAGTAATGGAAAAAACAATGAAACCAATACGGATTGGGTATCTGCATAATGTTCCCCTTGCAACACGGCTCCTTTTAACTACTGTGAACAAAGCGTTGGGTAAACTTGATGAAATGCCATGTTCCCAGTTAATGATGTCTAGATCTACAGTAGTATCGCTAACTACTATTATGCAAAATGACGAGGTTGGCCCGAACGACGGCATCAGCAACGGGTGGGCTTCAAAGCGCAATAAATACATACTGAATGACATTCCTACCCGAATGTCACGTAAACAAGTAATCCTCTTGTAGCTTTATGGTAATGATCATACAAATGAGATTACAGAGAAAACTTCTCTTAAAAGTCCCACGTAAAATAACATTTTTGCGAATTAGTAAATACAATTCAGAAGAAGAACTTACGTTAGTTTTGTTATTAATACCTGCCTACCTACGCATTTTTCATTAATTAATAAATCTCAAAGGTGTTTCTCAGAATGCTCAACATTTAACTATATGTATTCACAGTTCATGAATGATGATATTTTATAGCATCGTATATGAATTATAGAATCTTCAGTACAAAAAAGAAGCTACAAGAGAGCAATAGAGATTCACCCCTTCATTGGAAGACGAATCGATTGAATAAATCATTACAGAGTGTAGGGATTAAGGGAGAAGGCTGGTTGGTGAGTTGAACGTGTGTAGGAGAAGATGGGAAGTGAACATTCGGGAAGTGGGCGAGTGAGAGTGATGGAATGAAATGAGAAGTAATTTGATCTGTTCGTTCGTCATTATACGAGGAAATGAGTCTGAGATCAAAGCACAAAGGACTCTTACCTTCGTATCGACTCGAATTTAATCAAGACTAACGATGGAAACTTTACGTTTTAATTAATACACTGCTTTCAATACTTAAACTATGTCCTTGCAGCTTTTGAATCGATCGCTCCGTCTATTACAAGTGTTCCTAATACAGATACAGAATTTTCCCATATAATATACCATAATATGCAATCTAGTACACATGCTCACATTGTCTTTTTCATAATTCATTTTGTAAAACTCATAAAAATTATACATATTTTTCCTCCTTATTAATTTTGTAACGATCTGACATAATGAACAGATTTAAATAGGGCAATCCTATAGGAAATTCCATTCATATAATAATTGATGAGCCGATACTAATCCAAATTGGAAAAGAAAGCGAGTCTTTATAAAACAGGACGAGGAAGTGTAATGAAAGGAAGATTCACAGGACTGTTACACAAAACAGAAAAGGAACAGCGACAGTAACAACCACACCAGGACGGAATGGTAAAGTAAACTACTAAAAAGAAACACTAAAATGCTTAATGTTTCACACAAACTGGGGATGTCGACATGAATGCTGTAAAGAGAGACAGCGTAGCATAAGGAAAGTCTTTGACTTTTAATAATTGAACTAACAGCGAAACTATCTGTCGACTATTTCCCTACCATCTCCCTGTATTTCCACAGTGCAGTGCCATATTCACTTTCTGTGTGTTTTCTCTTTGCCATGGTTGTGCTTCTATACAGTCCTGTAGTATTAGAACATAATAACGCTACAACTACACACAGATAGTGGTACAAGTAGATTCCTTTTACTCTGTGGAAGAAGTGCGATCGCATAGAAGGAAGTATACAGTACCTACAATACAAGTTCTCGTTTAGTTGCCAGTGTATTCGACTAAAGTGAGCTAAACTAAGCGTCAAAACAAACTTGCCGTCTCCTTCCTCTAAACGAGCGTAATTTACTCCTAGAAAGTAAAAAGAGACTCATTTAGCCTGCAACGTTTCTTTCGTTTCATCTCATTAATTTCCCTTTGCAACTTTAGCACGTCACGCTCTCACGTACTCTTCTCTTCTTTCATCCGCTACCAAATACTCCTGTCTAATACACACAACGCTTGCACCATACCTACTACTACCAGTCAACAAAACACAAAACTATGTTACTACATAGAATGAAATCTCAGACTTGACTTTTTTCCTTTTACGTTTTGCATTTACAAGTTTAGACAATTCCCTCCATTCAGCTCCTTTTGCTTAGCACTCTTCCACTCTCAGCTCTGTCGCCTCTCGTCCCGGAGTCTACAAAGTTCTACTTATCCACATGTTAATTGTATGCTCAAGTGTGAAATAAAGTACAAAAATCAAAGAAAGTTAGCTATTGCATCACACCGCAATGGAGTGCTATTCTTTTCTCCGGCAATACAAACTGATCATCACAAAGCTAAACCCATACTGAAAACTACCATTAGGTAGCTATATACTTAATTGTTTTTAAAGCACTTGACTATTATTTTGTCTTGTAATATTAGAGTTGCATATTTATGCAGTCCTGTGTATCAGTTTAGTAGCAGAATTAAATTTTCAACCACAACTGTTGAATTTGATATTCGATTCGGTATTTAACTAATATCATTCAAAGTATCGAGTTACCTTACAATTATATACTGCCTTTTAAGGTTCCTACAATTCGTTAACTAACTAAGAATTAAGACGAGATGAATCATTCATCTTCCCAGGCCTTCTTTTACAGTAAATGACGAGCTTACCTTACACCTAACCAATAAAGGAATTTATTAATTATACTACAAACTCATAAGATATTTTATGTACTGCAGAGTGCATACAATGAAAATTCAAAAAGACGAAAAACGGAAGACAGATTCTTTGTATCCTGTTTGTAGTTGGCCTTTAGTTTGTTGTATGCGATTCAAAAAGCCAGCTAGGTTTACAAGTAAAATACAATGGACAATCTTTCATGAGGGACCCATGCTCACTATTCTTGTATTTTTTCTTCTTTTCGTCTAGGAAAATGTACACTGCCCAAGAAATGTAGTACAGTATGATAAATGGGCTGTAATGTAACAAAAAGCCTTGTAGTATTCCTTAAACAGTAACAAGGACTTTTACACTAAAACTATATGCTACTATACTATACATAGAAGAAACGAAAAGATACTGCTCTGCAAAATAAATACTAGTAAAAACGTACGTATAGGGAAAACTTGCAGTGCATCACACCAGAAACAGCAGCACGTACATTGTACAGTACAGAAAAAGTAGAAAGTAAAAAGATGTAATAATATTACTATGTACTTGAATTATACAGGGTGTCACATTAATTATGGAAAATGAAGTTTGGGATGCTCCTACTCCCCAACTGGGGAAGTAGTATATGATGTATGTATATCAAATGATGCTTTGAGCAAT
>JABASD010000775.1:0-58423 GCA_019776165.1 Pogonognathellus flavescens | reverse complement strand
GATCGTCGTATGATACAATGCGTTGACCACCAACTTCACGACTAGGTGTGAAAATCATTTTTTCCATTTTAGGAAGAAGAAGAACCCACATGTTAAGCCAGGTAGTTCAGCTGTAGTTCCTCCACAAAATATTACAGGGTGGAAGAGTGCTGATGATACTATAGACTTGACTGGCGACAGTTTTACCGAGTCACCTCGAGGTCCAATGACGAAAAATCCACGAATAATAGAAATAATTGACTTGGATGAAACAGATGAAAAGGAGGAAGGCGAAATTACTCAACTGGTGGATTCAGATGACGAAGTCGAATTAATTGGAGTAATACTGACTGGAGAACCTGTTTTGAAAGACTCAAAAAACATTCAATTGTCTCCAATTAAACCAAAACCAGTGGCATTTCAATTTCAAACGGCTCCGTCAAAGCTGCCTAATTTTGCAATGCCTAAAACTGCTGAAGTTGAAACCGTTAAAAAAACTACGACAGGTACAATCTTCCCTAGCTTTGATTTTTTAAAGCAACAGGTAGACTTATTGGATGAAAAAATACAAGGAAAAAAGGCAAATATAAATATATTTCCAAAAAAGAACACGTTGCGTTGTCTTATTAATGATAACACGACGGGTATTAAAAAAAGGAAAAATAATAATAAGAACTTAAGTCGTAAAGCGGAACCTCGTTGGAGAAACAATCAAGGAAATAAGCGGTACGGCCACAATCCGTTTTATCCAGCTAATGTTACCGAACAGTTTAAGCGAATAGGATCTCAAAAAAGCCCGGAAAATGCTGTATACAAACCTATCAAATCTATGTATAAATTCAGTAATGCACCTTCTAGATTTGTTAATAATAATGTACCTAATCAAGCCCCAGTTTTCAGTTCATTTGGGTCTTACTATGTCTCTTCTGACGGAAAAAAAGATGACAGAACGCCTGGAAAAAACCGTCCTATTTACATTGATGGCAGCAATGTAGCAATGGGGTGAGCACAATTAATGAATACAAATAAACCACATGTGTGAAAAATGTCATTTAGTAGTAATTTTTGTAACTGATAACTGAACAGGCACGGCAACTCAAACTGTTTTTCTTCGCTTGGAATAAAAATATGTGTAGACTTCTTCAAAGACCGAGGACACGAAGTAATAAAGGCAATTGTTCCTCAATTTCGACGCAAAGCCCACGAATCGAAAGATCGGCACATTCTTGAAGAATTAGATAAACAAGGAAAAATGATTTTCACACCTAGTCGTGAAGTTGGTGGTCAACGCATTGTATCATACGACGATCGGTAAACTGAAACTTTTTTATCATTGATACTTCAGAAAATAATTGTCATTGTCTTCAGCTTATGCATACTATCTCTTGTAAAACAATTTGTTTCAACAGATACATCATTCAGATTGCGGCAGTCACTGGAGGTATAATCGTATCAAACGACAACTATAGGGATCTTTACAATGAAGAGCAATCCTTTAGAGATACAATTAAAAATAGGTTTGTTACAAACTTAATACAACAGAAACTGAAAATGTGTAAAATGAACTTAATTTTTACGATTCTTCGGTCCAAATCAACGGATTAGTATTTTCTTGCCGATTCAACATTTTATCAAGATGTTATTCTTTACATCTAGGATTCTTCCGTTTACTTGGATGTCACCCTCAATCATAATGTTCCCACCAGATCCGATGGGTAGAAATGGGCCATTATTGGACGAATTCCTTCGGTTCTAAGATCCTCCGTGTGATAGATGTATAATAGACGATATTAAACTTCTCGTGTGAAGTAAGTTCGACTATAGTACTTACCATAAAAATACATGTCGTCTTCATGTCCGTGTTTATAGTATGAAAATGAGAAATTGACGAAAAAACTGTATTTTACAAAAGCGAATAAAATAAACGCATTGATATTACGAGTTACATTTTATTACTTACAAAAAATGTTTCCAATCTCGTTGAATATTATCTGTGCTGATTTAAGACTGGTCGCTCTCTTGTGAATCAACATTTAATTATTATTATTTTATACGATTTGACATTTTCTTTTCTCTATAATTATATATAACGTACACAAATCTCGCGTGAATAAAACTCTGTACAGGTACTACAGGGCTTTCTTCGCATTATTACACCATAATATTATGTCAATAAATTACTTAAAAAATTGTAGTGAATTATTTTTACTTACCTAATTACTACTTGTATCTAACTTTAGCAGACGTGAGATATCAGGATATGTGTACAATTAGTTTTAAATGTAATTGACCTTACTATTTTTTGGAGCTAATTATTCAGCAGTAGGAAACATTTTGACATGTATTGTTTGCCGATCTGTACAAAATTTTGGCTGTTTAATAAAAGGTGTACTACACGTCTACTACAACCCATTATTCCCAATTATACATTTTTTCTTATACATCTATGAACTAACAATCATGACATTATATTTTGTATTGTATTATTTTATAATATCCTTTAAAATTTCCCATGGTTCTTACAAATCGACAGTCATATTGTTCCACGTTACACACCCTCTTGCTCAGAGTCTTCTTCGGGTATTGGCTCATCGTCGGAATCAGGTATACAAATTATTTCAGATTGATCAACCTTGGTTTGTCTCATTAGAGTTGGACGGCAGGCCGAATCGGATGATCTGAGTCGAGGCGGCTTATGGTGCCCCATAGGAGACTTTGGCATGTTACTGCTTTCACTCTTTACTGAACCTCTGTCGAATGATGAATTGTACTCTTCACTTTGACTCTGAAAACTTGGATGAGGGGAAAGCGTTCTTAGAGATGTAGAGGATCCAAGGAAACCACCTGCATTGTTAACAACACTTAAAGTAACTAATCCATTGGGTAAATGTAGGTCAACTGTTCCAGGGTTAAAATGAACACTTGCACTGACATTTTTTACGGTATGCCCACTTGCGTAACTACCATAGCTGCGATCCATGGATTTATCGACGGAGAGTGAGGACGCTCCTTTGGAATTCGAAGGAGAATGCGGACTAGCACTTTCACCACTACATGTTGAAAAATTGTAACAGTTTTCAGAAACCGAGGAAGTGTTGGTTGCCGTTCGGTAGATCCCTTTACGAAATTTGGTGTAGTGTTGATGTGATGAACCCGTGAAGGATGTCGAAGGTATAGGATGATGTTGGAGTAATGTAGTAGATACTGGATTACCCTGAAGAAACGGCGAAGATGAAGAACATTCCACGGACATTGCTTGTCTTACTAAGGTTGGCGGAACTCTGTTTCTAAACTTTGGCAGACAAGATGAACGGCGAGTTGATGTTGGCACTATTGACACATTTGGCTGACTTGATTTTAAATTTTCAGTTTGCTGCAGGAGATTCGGAGCCGAGGGACTTCTATGAAATTCTTCGTCTTCTTCATCTTTAGACGAAGACGTCCGAAGAGTTCTAAAGGAATAAATTAATAAACAAAGGTAAGTATTAATATTCATAAGTCAAAATTTTCATATATACTGTTTGCATGATACTTTGAAAACTTTTTGAAGGTGTCCATGATGTTTCTCCGATCAAAAATATGGATCGTATTGAGTGAAGTGGAAGAGTCCACCGTTTGGCTAGCAACACTACGGACATCAAAACTTCTTGTGCGTACTTGATTTGCAGGTGGTATTGGAAATATTTGGGGCTCTGATGTACTTCGAGTTGCCACGAATGCTGCTGGACCAACTTTAGCTGCAGAGTCTCTTGCTTCAAATGTCATCACACAAGTTGCAACAATGATGAATCCTGTAAACAACATTAGTCATTGATTAGTCACATATTATATTATAGGTAAGCAAAAAATACTTTCTCCGGGAAATGTTTCTTTACTTCCAAATAATCTCATCTCAAGATGTTTCTGTTTCTTTCTTTAACCTCCTAAAATGAAACCCCCATATAATGAAATGACTCCAAAGCGGTATATGGTATATCGTTTCAACCTAATACATCAAAAAATCAAATGTTTGCTTTTGAGGTGGCGTGATATGAAATTACAAAATACCTAAGTGACTACTAACTGTATTAACCTCTGAAGGGAGTTTTACCAGTTTAGTTATTTACTTTTGTTCATATTTTATTTCCAAGTCATCCTTATATTTATTACAGCGCAGTGCACTGGTTGAGTTACAGTTACAACAGGTTACGTTATTTACAAGGTAAACATTGAGATGTGTATTTGGGCTCATGCAACAATGAGAAAGGGTCTTAGCGAAGATCTCTGGGGAAATTCCCTGAATGGTGTTGTGTTCTTTTGTGGACCAAGTTTTACTTATACTTTAAAGAAACCTATAGCGAAATAAGCAAAAGACTGATTGCAACACAATTCAGAGGTGTATACATATATATAGTAGAAAAAAGGTTCTTTACTTTTTTGGTCTTATAATATTATGTACGTTGTTCGTGCATAGAGAATCCTGAGTTGAGCCCGAGATCGTTAGCAGTTAGGAAAGTAGTAAGGACATCAAGGACTGAAAGAGTAAGGAGGAGGCGTATAGATGAACTCTGCTATCATATGAGTGACTATCTTTTAGTTATATGTTACAGTTTCCATTATCTGCTTAGGTAATATATATATCTACCTGGATGATATCTATACATCTAGAGGCTTCAGCAATTTTCTTAAGAAAACTTCCTATAGGTTTATTTTTTCATAATCTAGTCGTGACAGTTGTAAATATACAACATGCAGTTAGGTGGTTACCCTTGTCCTTATCATAATGTGAAATTATGTCCTTAAAGCGTATGAATTGTTAAGCACGCAGCGTAGTCTATTTGCACTGCCTACTACTATACAGTTCCTTTAAAATAAAGCTGCGGTCTGAATTAGGTTTATTGTACACCTGTGTGCGGTAATAAAGACGTGCAGTATCTGCAAGCAGAATTGGGTAATGTCGAGATAAAAGTGGAACACATTTTATACAAAGACTCCAGTGAAAGTTTGAGAGTGAGTCCTTTCTGCGTAGAATCATCTTCATGTGAACACAGCGTTAAGTTATGTTATGTTATGACTGAGAGTTACGTAGGATTGGGCTTACCAAGGCTAACTAGATTAGAGTTTGAGCACAAAACCAAGGAAGCCAAGGAGATCTAGTTAGCCTTGGGCTTACAAACTTCTCCATGAGTTCCCGTCTATAGTTATAGTAATTATAATATAACCTTCTACATATAATCTCTAATCTCTATTATCATGTGAGAGTAAGTATCAAATTTGCAAATTCCTATACGCATTCATATGTAGATCTCATACACAAAATGTACTATGAATTGAATTTGTTTTAGGTAGAATTAATTATTAAATTACAATCTGCAACTATCTGCCACACTGCTTTTTATAGCTCATCAAATACTTAATGAAACCTAGGCGTAGATTACTTTTGCCTATATACATTCGAAGTACAGCATGCATATGCATAAAACCTAAAACGCAGAATGCAAAGAATTTACTTGTAAAATCATGGGAGCCACAATTGCCCCGTTGGTGCTGTTCTAAAGTAAACTCGTATCTGTCTATGGTGTCTGAATGCATTGTAGCTAGCAGCTGAATAAAGTTTAACTTTCGCATATAAGGTATTGTGTATTTTATGTAACACTGTATTACTTACTTAACTTTCACATACTATGAAATAGTTTGATCGTTTCTCGTTTGGCAGCATAATATCATTCCTCTTGATTTCTCAATTTCAAATGTAATAGATGTTGAAATACGCATACGCTGTTAGGTATATACTAGTTTTGTATATAGGTACTACATAGGTATATCAACTTTATATAGATATAATTATGTATTTATTTTCAATTGATAATATTTCCAATTAGAACAAAGAACGAAATTGTACCACTAATGTCAGAGCCAATGGCGGTAATCCTAGATGATAATTCTGAAAGATCACCTATACCATATTATACTGAATCAAGCATAAAACTGTATTTTGAAAATTATATATTTACAACTTGTAAAAGTTTGAATACGTTCCATTAACTGGGATTGACAAATTTATAATACCATACTAGTAGTATTGCATTTGACAAAAATGACGGGTAAAATAACATACCTATGTAACTAGTTTGTTTCACAGTTGAAAGGCACCACAGCAAATGGTGAAAACTTTTTGTTGTTTGCCTAGTTTGATACAAGTATATTATATAGATAGATACTCTGGTGTATCCTGATTTCTAATTGAACCCAAGCTTATCTGTAGACTGTTTACCATGTAAAAAGTTGTAACTAAACTAATCAAACTTGCACAGCTTGATTAATAAAATAGAACTACAACGTAGGCGAAAGTGCTTCGCCGGTAACAACTAGACAGGTTGTGGGTAATGTGAGTCTTAGTATATCCCCGTTAGAATAGTCAATTACAAATGTCTACTAGGTACACCTGTATTAAACACGCGCAGCTTTAGAAGTACAAGTAAAGAAATTAATAAAATATATAACTGTGAGAAATGTATTTTCTTACCCCCAACACCCATTACAATTGGGCCAGCGTAGGACAGTTTACTAAACTTTACGGAAGTTCTGCTATCTGTGTAATAGACGCTGTCTCTGTCTGGAGCTGTCTGATTTCCCCGTTCATCAAAGACACCATCAGCATGAAATCCTGTTGAAATAAACACAACATAGTGTAATATCATCCAACTGTAAAAAGAAACGTGAAAGTATCTAGGAGAAAGTTTTTGCGTAAAAATGTGAAAGCAACCCACAAATACATTCTCCCGTACAAGTTTGTAATTATATATTATTCTACCTAATTCTACCCCAGCCGAAACACTCCGTGTCTACAGCTACACTTTGTACACGCCAAAGTATCTATTTTTGGCCAATGCTATTTATTTTCTCTTAATAGATTGTATAGTGAATCTATGTTTAATGGTATTATATGTATTACTAATAACACACATGTTGGATACTACCGAAACGGGTTCTACAGATAGACATCATTCGCATCTCAGTGGTTCTGCAGGCAGTAAAGCAATAAGCATATAAAATTAAACACATAGATGCAATTAAGTCTTTACTTTTCTAGGTATATTTTTACTTACATTACAAGCAATCAAATTGCTCTCATGCTATAAAAAGTTTATACTCACTCAGCAAGAAATAAAACATTATTATCGTATCGTGTACGTGAACATCAATCCTGTGTCACTCACATTGAACCCTATAAGACACAGACACAGCCTGTTACACATGTACCTTAATAATAATAATATCATCGTATATTGTAAAGACGGGGTGGGCGGGTTAAAAATGCACACATTACATCATTTATTGCTTCAAGATTTTTTAACCTTCCATTCCATCACATATTCATTGAACAGGCATTGTCCTTTCAGAATTCACGCACATAAAACTTTCAAAAAGCGAAACTATTGTGGGAAATTAATAAGGCCTGGAAAAATTGTTACTTGCTTACATTGCCACATTGTTTAATGTGGCCAATATATATTTTTGAAAAGAATATTATATAAGCCTCCCTTTGTATTAGATATTGATTTTACATTTCTACTGCGTGTTTGTTCAAGACAAAGGCTACCTAGGTCTAGTCTTGTTCTTGTACACATAGTATGACACTATTAAGCTGAGTTGTTGCAGTTTTACTACCACTACTACACTACGTTGTTGAGTTATCGTGGTGAAACGGACGCGTTTGACGCGTATATCTTATGTACATAAGAAGAATAGACTCGTACACGAGTACCACATAGGGGGTTGTAAATAATTGAGCGTTAAAATTCAAGATACTTTGATTATACTTACTTTGGGCTGGATATATATTATTTTCTATGTGCAATTCTCTTCAGCGCAATGATGCAATGGGTCCGTGTTGTTTGGCTTCTTGACTTTCGAGTTAAAATTTGCTTTAAGGCTAAATACATTATATACTACTCTATGCATTGTAAAGTTTGTCTCCTTATATGGCTAACAATGGAGAGTCTAACTGTAATTTTACTTTGTCAACGTATGAAAAGGAAATTGGATATGAGCCAAATAATGGAATCTGTACCTCATTATCATTTTAAAGTAGGTATTTCATTTCATTCGTTCTGTCTCATTGTATCACAAACTAAATCTTTCTAACAACGAACAACAACTAAAACTGTGTCAGAACTGCTAGTTACATGTTTGTAATTACGAAACTAAAAAACGGCAACTAAACTTTTGCGAGTCTATAGGACCCATTCATTCGCTTCTATTATAAGTACAAATATAAATTCACAAAAGTATGAAGTAGCAGAGTTGAAAAATCGGCACAGGATACGAATGGAGCTAACCAGAACCTGCCGTATCCAATTATTTCAAATATTTGAAAACGAAAGGAAAATAATACGATGTAAAGCATCATCAGAGTACATATTTTCTTTACAAGCAACAGTCCAGTAATCCAGTACACAACGAATGGAAGTTGAAATGTTTTACATTTCCACTTCCAGGAAACAGAATAAAAGCATTTATACTTTGAGCCTCGTTTCCTTCAAGATTCGCGTTAACATCTCATGGTTGAATTAATTCCAAGTTGAACAATGACAAAACTTTAGTTCAATTTTTTGTAGACGGAATTGTATGTAATTGAAGTTATAGTGAAGAGTTTTAATTAAAAGCTGCTGCTTTAGTAATTGAAGTAACGAGCTTAACTTTCTACCAATATTACTACAACGTTATGACTTGCATAATAAGAAAATAATCAAAGCCAACTATGCTTACATTAAATTGGATAAGTAGTAGTACGTAGTTAACTTAACAATCAAGCTGCTTTCTCATAATTTTGTATTTCAGTTGCATCAATTGAGATACAAGGTAACAAGCAAGCATATAAAGAGTTATGTACCTAATTTTACAGTTTTAGTGTTAACTTTATAATGTAACAAAGGTTAGTATACAAAGAAATGTTTAAGCTGGAAGTGTTAGAAGTGGCCAAGCAAGGCGAAAGCAGTCTGTCATCCGAGAGAAAGTCCAGTTTATAGCATGAATACTCAATGTTTGTTATAATACGATAAATATTGCAAGCACGAAAGGTTGAATAACCAACAATGAGCATACGTTTCAGTGTTTGAAGAATTTTGAGAGTGGATTCTGGGCGAAATGTAAAAGTGAAGAGAGATCGTGAATAAAGGGTGCAAGTGGAAGCAGGAAAGAGAATTTAAGTGGAACGAACGTGCGGAAATAAGTAGAGAAAGCGAGGAAGGAAAGTCAGTTTTTCTTGTCCTTTCTCCATTTCTCGCAATGCAATTGCAACAACATCCTTCATAGTGTAGTGTGTACTTGTGTTAGCACATTTACTATTTACTTGGCCCACAATATACCAACGACAAGTACAACTTTGTGAACAAGTTTTCAAGTAATAACAAGAAGAACATTATATAAGCTTTCCCGTTTTACACTGCCTACTGCGTTATATACAAGTAGATACGTCATACTACTCTTTGTGGAGGATTCATACAAGCGTTTCCTTCTGCTTCGTGGGAATCGAAAGGAATAGAAAATAAAATAAATGGGATGTTGTTAGCTGAACTTGAGTAGTGGAGTGACGGAGTGGAGTCTCCATCAGTACCCAACCCACCTCGCAACGCAGTCAGGCCCAAACCTCAAGAAAATTCTTAGGAATGAAGAGAAAGACAAGACAGAAGTGAGACTTGACAGGGGAAGACCATAGCTAGCGAAGATGAAGATCACAATTGTTCCAGATATGAGGAATTATGCTTTGTTCTCAACTAGGTACGCATTTGTGTCGAAGAAAGTATACCGGTGGTGCACTTTAAACCTAAAACCTTCCTGCAACATATAATATAGATGTAATATAGATGTAATATAGATGCAATATAGTTACAAGTACTCTTCTACTGTATGTAGTATTTATTTTATGCATTATAAATACGGAATATAGAAAGGAAAGCATAATCCTGTGTATAAAGTTGACAAAGAGAATGCAGGAAGGAAGGAGAATATCCCAAGATAGCTTTTCTTTTCCATTCCTGTGTTCCCTATTGATTTCTAGTACAACCTTCCACAGAGGGATTCTCAAACTACAGGTTTAGCTCTTCTCTATCCATCTCTTTCTGTCTTATTTTGTGTAAAGTGTCTCAGCATGGTTTTCTATACACAAAATCGCTCGTTGCAGCAGCATTTACATTCCAGTTTTTCACTTAGCTCTCTATCTCTCCTGCAATGCTATACAGAAGCACCACCATTCCTTAATGCATCACTATGAATATTTTCTTAGTTATGGTATAACGTGGTTTGTGACGCTAGATTTCTCTTTTGTCGTGTTTTTTCCCTACTTTACAATCAAAAGTTAAGCCAAAAGTGCTGTATATCTTGAAAAAAGTCTACCATACGTTCTTCCACAATCCTTGCCAACTCTTACATTTGTTTCAACTACTTAGGTTTGTGTAAGCTCAGTATCTCTGGGCGTCGTATTACATTTCGTTTGGTCCCAGGTGCTCAGGTGCTTCAAACTCATTTATTTTCCTTTGTCTACTTCCCAAATGGAGTCTGTAGTATCCATTAATTATCTTAACTGTGTGTGCTCGTTATCCAATTTCCCACTAGGTAAATATCACTACACAGCTGAACGCAAATTGAACCACTAAATGTAATGACTAAAAAATTGTTTCGGTTAAGTAGAGCGGAAGAATCTTGAGCCAATTTCAGAAGTCTGTAAACCACTGGGAGCTACATAAATAAGTTATTCACAGTGACTGTTCAATCCCTCAGTGGTGTTTTAGTATAATTTGCAACTCATAATGCTTTGCTGAATCTCTAACAGACTATTATTACTGTACGACTTAACTTTTTCATATGTTATACATTATACACCTACATGGCTTACAGATAGGCACTGGACCAAAAATACAATATTTATATAGTCACACGCAATACACATTATGGCAAATGCGCCTACAATTTAACTTACGAGCTGTAACTAATAGTTAGCTTAAATTCAAAATTTACTTTGAAAGACCAAAGAAATAAATTTTATGGAAAATAAATGTAAATCATAATTATAATTGTATCTCTTCATCTTCATATATCATGCAAAACTTTACACTTATTTAGAATAGTAGCTCAAACAAACATGGGCCATGAGTTTACAACACGTGCGGCCTATTTTCCGGCCTTAAATGACATTGAGTCCTAGGAAGTAATTAAATAACGCATCGTGCTTTCCTAATCCAAAAGCTTATAGCTGCGTTGCAGTTTTAGAAAGCAAAACGGACCATAATTAAGAATAATGCTGTTAACCATACTTCCGTTACTTTGTTTACCCTTGCTGCAGTTAGCCATGCTGCATAATAAATAAAGCTGCACAGACTGGTTGCAAAACATGACAAAACATTTTCCGGGTGACCTGATTCATTCTCAACCATTACGATCATTCATGCCAGTTGACACAGCATGCAGCCATTTTTTAGAGGCAAGACAGTCTAAGATGAATAAAACTCAAGGCCACTGTCTTACACTCACTGAAACACAAACACACGCCCAAAGCTCAGCATACACACGCATTTAGATTCAGTGATAAAAGTTGCTGAAACTAATCTTAGGGTTTTAGAAGTAGAACACAAATAAAAAGTAAAAGTGAGGAAGCTTTAAATGTGTTTACACAACTTACACAAAACCAATTACTTATTACTTACCCAGAAAAGACATAACACCTCCGATGAAGAAAAGTAGGATGCCCACAAAGAGAGCTTGACAGGCGTGCCATAAGCAATTTGAAGACATCTTTCCTCGCATACCCTGCAATGTCAAAACATATTCCAAAGTTACACTCTTGGCATGCAAGATAAGAATTTAATTGGCTAGAGAATACCTCTCCAGGCTAAAAAAGTACATGACTTTCCTTCAGCAGTCTGTCTCATGCATCGCGTCTCTACAGAATCACCATCCCATAACTATTAGATATTCCCGACCGGTAAGTAAGAAACAGAATACTGAAATATTCAATACCACTGATTTCAAATTCAGATGCTCCAACGATGAAGGTTTACTTTTGTTCAAGTCGGTAGGAATCTCAAAATGAACTTGTGGATGCATTATGAGTATAATTTTACAATGGAGGATGATTCATTGAAAGAGAAAAGCATCTCTTCCTTTACTGGTTATATACTTATAATAAATTGTTGCTCTAGAGAAATAAGCTACACCACATTTATAACAAGTATAAGTAAGAACGGTAAGATTTCCTAGTTAACATATGACGGCACTGCACTGTCGGAATCTGAAGGATAAAGCAAAATTGTATTGTGCAGGCGTTTTAGAGCGAAATCTTCTTACACTTAAGAATTACGAATGAATACACAATGTAAGCTAGGTATCATCTAAACCGCTTAGAGTTGAGACTTTCTATTTTTCCAAGATATCATGGTGGGCAGTTCTTAGTTGTTGAATGTCGTGCTGACAAAAGCCGATTGACGTAATCGGTTTGCTGTGTAATAGAAAAGCTCGAAGCTCGCTGAAGCTTCGTTTCATTACACTAATTACAACATTCTGATCTATATTTCAAGTAGCTGCTTCAATGCTCTCAACATTCGGGCAACTTATTAATATATGAACGTTTTAGCAGCAGGTATTAGAAATTGTGTCTTTTCAAGCATTCCAAGAAGAAGCCGTGTGGATAGACTATGAAACGGAAACACAGCAACTTGAAACGGAATTAAATATTGAAGATAGTGCTGAATAAACTCACGCAAGTACTTTGTATGTGTTATTTTATGTAAATGTAAGTTAAGCACTAATATTTACATAATGTGCTGATGAAAAAGACAATGTACCACCCTCCCTTCCCCATAAAGACAAGTATCAACGTATCACATCGCTTTCTTTGTACAAAGCGTAAACACTATAATACAATATCCATGATAAATAAATAAATGCTAAACCTGAGCAGCTTAGTATGTGAAGGCACGTACAAAGGCTGCAGACTGAGCTCAACCGACATAAAAATCAATAACAGCAATCCTTTAACACAGCATGCATCTGCGATAAAGGTTCTCATATTGTTTTATTCTATTTTATAGAGCGTGTAGTTGGTATGATACGATCCATAACTTAACCGATATAAAATGAAACAAAAACGGACACTCGTTGAATATCTATACAACTACTATTCTGCGCCATGTGTGCAAACGGAAAGACACACATATCTTATCTACCAACTTCATTATAGTTTGGTGAAGTGTAAATAAAATACGCACAACAGGTGGAAACAGGGATTTCGGAATGACTAAAGTGAAAAGGCAGTCTCATCTCTGAACTTCTCTCGTTTGAACAAATATCACTAAAATGTAATATACACGAAATCCAAACTGTGTAAAACGGTGATACGGAAGAGCAAAATTGAATGTAAACGAAGTTACAAACACAACATGGAAATAATGAAACTGTATAGGAATAGAATACGACACAATGTGCGCAATGTTTTAGCGATTACATATTTTTAGTTGTAGTCAGTTGTAGTAGAGCGACTAAACTTTTTCCTCCAGGATGAACGCTGAACTTTTCTATAGATTAAACTTAAAAATCAATTCCTTGGAAAAGGATTTTTTAGGGTGGAAAATGTTCAACATCTTGTCAATTTTGTGAATGTCTGAATATTCTGCTTACACAAAGTGACAACAACAAGACAGTGAAATAACAACTCCTGTTTTGGTTTCTTGCCTCGTGTGGGAAACAAGGCATTGATTTCAAAAGAGTATACTGTCAAAGAACATTATATTAATACCTATGCAGGAAAAGACAACTCTGGGTTTAGAATGCCGGAGTTTTCGTAAACTCAAACGGATGTTATAGTTGCTCAGCCAGAAAAAAATCACCCTTGCGTACGGCTAGGATTTTACAAAGAATTATACACACGTGTACATTATGTGCTGTGCTGTACAGTACATGTACTGCGTAACATACATATATCGTAGAAGTAAATTCCTGTTTTCTCCTGTTAAAGGTGAAGGTATAGTTTAGTACAATTGTAAGTAGTCCAAATTATAGAGCCGAATCGAAATACTTGAAAACTTACCAATAAACTTCTCTAATAGTTATTGCACCAACAATAAGATCCTTTGTGTACAGACACAAATAGTTTCCAAATGGTTCGCACAACATATATACATAGATTAATAATGCAGTACACATTGCAATTCATGTATTATTTGCAGACATAGTAAGTACTCTGTTGATAGTGATTGAAAGTGAAGATGGTTTGATGCGATTAATGGATTTATTGGTTGCCTCGTTTGTAATAGGACTGCAATTTCATTACAACCTTGTCAAAATTCATCTGGAAACTTAAAGCGATAACAGAACTACACTTTTTGGTATGCCATCATCTAAGAAATGACATTATCACAAACATGTCATCATGTTTAGATTTAAATGAAGATAAATTTGAAGTTAACTAATAATTCATTCCATAGCAATTTCATCCACCTAAACTCTAAACCTTAGGAAAAGGCGGAGCTCGAAATTCTCTGTAATTATCTAAATTTCAACGTAGTTACAATTAAATAAATGAGACTTTGGTGCATTGAATTGACAACTCCTCAGAGAATCGTCAAAGCAATGGAACGGTAAACTTGAAACTTGAAACAAGAGAAAGTAGAACAAATGGAATTGGGGATGGGAATTGAAGTTGAGTTGAGTTGGCTCCGTAGTTTTAGTATGATTGAATTAGAAATGATGCATGGGGACTATTGTATTTACCTTTCCTTTCTTCTCTTACCTTCACTCTTCACTTCACTCGACTTGAGACTTGAGAGAGAACCATCATTTGATATAAAATGTATGCATGTATTTGGTTTCTATGAGTTATCTCTTGTCTCTACGTTATGGGCAGTGATTAATGTACATTAACTAAAGTAACTTTTTACACAAATAGATAAATAGCTGCAGTACACAAAGAGATACCTGAAACCTACAACTTTAATTTGCCCTGTTAACTTTATAATTATAATGCTAAGCTCTCCGTAGTCCACAAGGGACATGCTCGTCAGAGTAGTTTCCTCCTTTCGCTAACATTGCCTCGACTTAAATACGTCTGTACACCACACGTCCCCGAAAATTTATGTGCGTTCCTTGAAACATTTAATATACCTGCAGCTGATATCAAAGGGATTTGTCCTATATGGATGTGCATCTAAAGTATCGAATAATTGTTTACATTGCAGGCGATTTTTTTACGTTCACTATACTTACTGCCCAATATTTACAAGACAGAAGTACTTTCCTTTGTGAATAATGCAAAGTTCGATTTGTGTTGTTTCTAACCCGCGGATACTGCGGAAGACATAGTGTTTGACTAAAGAATTGCCTACGTTCCATTTGAAGCATCAGTCAATAAGTCTTTCTTTAAGTTGAAAGTTCATCTAAGTAGAGTGGTTTTTTATCAAACTCTGAAAGTTTAATCATTCCCAAGTAAAAAGTTGAATCATGCATGTAAGCTGTAAGGTATTACGAAAGGGACCTATGGACTCCCAGGTCACTGTATCTTATCTCTAGACTTCTTTTGGACAAGTGAATTAATATTAGACAGTATAACACCAAATCGCATAACCTTGATTGTCTAACCACTGAAAGATTTGAATGATTGAATGTTTTACAATGAGTTTAACACAATAGAAATTTTACAACATTTATATTACATAACACCAATTAATGATTACAGCATTGCTCGGAGACTAAAGAAAGAAATACTAAAACTTCCGTTAGTGAAAGCATTCATTTTATTCGTTTACCGCGGAGAAGCCTGTAATAGCTAACATCCTAGCATGCACATTATTAACTATGTTAATGTATAATGTAATATTTATGTAACATATGCATATGAATTCATTCAAAAAAATTCGTTAAAATCAGCTTGTGGTCTAGAAGATACTTGAGTATCAATAGTACACATGTAACACTTATCCAGTGGTTGTTTTGCTTATTTTAAGCACTATATGCAATTCAAACGTGGTTTGTCACAACATTAGTCATTTACGATCTAAACTATGCAGACCGATTTTCTACGCTCACCGATTTCCTTCTTGCAGCAATTTAAGCGAGGTCATTTTTTCCTGACCTTTCGCTAAAAAGTTTTTTCCGGCCAATGATTAATTGTTAGCCTTCGCCATCCTTCCATTCGCTTGAACTCTTCTGCCTGAATTTTCGTATTTCTTACTTAGTTCCATACTGGACACACATTCTTGAGCTGCATGCTGCACATAATGCACCACGCGACACCGTTAAGAAGGCATGTTCTCTGTGGTAATGGATGGTAATGATGACAGTAAATCTCAACGTATTTGTCTAACAGAAGGGATTAAGTGAATACATTCAAAGAATGAGAAATGCTATGAATGGACGTAAAAGAGATTCAGCCATTCAGCCTTGTATTTCGTTTGTATTCACATGATGATACTGTGTAGCAATTACTATCTTTTACTCTAACTGCATATAAACTAGATATGTATTCCTTCCTCCGTATTTAACAATGAGCTAGTATCTCATTACTGCTTGAATTCCTACAAATGAATGTGATCGACTTGATTCTGTAGTATGGTCATAGCAAAACATCAATTTGTATTAGGATTATATTATCAGTCTAACCTGGATGTTCCACATGACTGGAGGCTGAGGTTGCCTTTTCATGGTACGACGATGGCGACCAGAGGCTGATAGACTTCTTCGTCTGTTATTCCGTCGGTTCATGTTGTTGCCTCACAAATAGCAGTCAGATCAATACTTTGAGTATGGATAGGCAGACAAAGGTTGTCAGATGATGATTTACAAGCTGTCTTCAGGGTTTACTTCATCAAGTTGTAGGGAGACATTTCTAATAAGCAAAGAGAAGTTAACAATCACAAACATTCAACGTAAATAATTGTATGCATCATAATACCAGACTCAGACTAAGAAATTCAATGGGTAAGAGTACTGCGTAGTAGTCAGTAAGAAGGTATTGATATTTGTGCATAATTTGGTTAGGCAGACTCTTGATTGGTTGTAAAAAAAGTAAGTTACTTTTACTGGCAGCCTTGGTAAAATGTTAAAAACACCGTTCAGGACTTTACAATTGGTGGATTCCACAAGGACGAAAACATAGAAATGAATCATTGATTCATTCAACCATTCTATCTGTAATGACAAAACTTATTTCATACTTATTGGTAAATAACAACAGAAGCAATTTCCTGAAATGTCTTACTAGTTTTCTGTTTCGTATGGGGGGATCGGTATACAGAATGCGGTTACTGGTAGGAAAAGAGAACACCATGATATAGAAGCAACCTGAAACGTAAACGATTTCTGATTTGGTGTTTTAGTAGACCATACAGTGAAAAGCACGAATTGCAGAGTAATAGACATAAGAAGCAGAACTGACAGTAAAAGTTAATCCATTTGCCTGACTTTCTCTTTTCTTTTACTTCACTTCCACTACCACGACCAACTCAAACTAAAACAAACTAAAGTCAACTTGGAAATGAGTAGCAGTTCTGCAGCTGTTCAGTTTAAACAAAAGCACAGTGTGGTTGTTTGTGAGTTGTGCACGAGTACACAAATGTGCTATAAGTATGTACGTGGAAGTACTGATTGTGAGTAGATAAATATAGCAGAACACATGTCGGATTATCTGGTTTGTCTGTTCGGTGTGTGTGTTATTGTAGTCCCATTTTTTATCAAAGTAAAAAGTAGAATCGCGTAGAATCGTAGATGGATGACTACAAATGGAGAAGCACCGTCAACAATAAAAGAAACGCAGTTTTCTTTATCTTCAGCCCTGATCGAAAAGAAAGCGCTTACTTTTTAGATCAACAAAGTAAACTTCAAGGTTGGGCAAATCAGTTAAGTGTTACTTGACTTTAATATATATGGCTTGGGCGTCCCTTTTTTACAGCATGGTAGTATTTCCCACTTTCCATGGTCTTATAATACAAATTTCCTTAATAAATGTATAACTCCCTAAAGTCAACTGAAAATAAAATGTTGTCTCTCCTCAAATTGTTTACTGAATGGTAAGAAACATTATACAGACAAGTGCACTAGTGAGGCATACTTTCACAAGGTACATAGTACCTGTTGTAGTAGTGTCATGCGATGTAATACGTGGCTCAACTCAATGAATTATTAAATATACATGAACAACCTTTTGCAGTTGTATCAAAGCGTTAAGGTATATAAATGTCAATCAAAATCAACTTGACTTGACATCGAAAACCAAGTATGTTCTATCAAATGACCGAGGTGTGATCTTTGACGTACACAAGGAACACAATACCAGATTTAGGCGCAAATTCTAGTGACAGTGATACAACTTCCTTTGTCCATAATATAACACACTCACTTCGAGAACAAGCAACGTGGTATTTAAAGATAGTAGTTGAAGCAAAGACTACTTAAAATCTGTAGTTACTTACTATTTAAAAGACATTGCACCAGTAGCAATTTAGACAAGCTAAATTATTTAGCATATGAAAGCGGACTTAACAATACAATGACGTATCAAGTAGTGTCTAAAATTCTGAACTGTTCAAAGTGGTTTTATGAATTTAGAGTATGCATGTTAATTGCACGTGGCAATAATAATTGAACCGGAAAGTTGACATGCAAATGACATGATACGACATATCAGAGGTTGGTATTCTAACTTCAAACACTGCTTTGTACTCTAAAGTAAAATCAAAGCTAAGCGAATAATAATTATAATACTTGGAAAACATCCCTGCATTGCTCAATTGCTCCTGGCTCTTATTTGATAGTTCATGATGAGGCATGAGTGTCAGATAATATAGTAGTAATATTGCCCTTATGCCACACATTCGGTATTTCTGTTACCTGAATACATGGCTGTACGTTTACCTACTTTTACAATTAAAACGCTTTTTATAGACGCTATGTAGGATCATTTATACGGCAGTCTGCACCGTAGAAAGTATTTCTTTCTTTTTCAGTTTCTTCAACAACGAGGAGGATACATCCACACTTATAGGTGTATATAGGTACTGCGCGGTTCGAACTTTTCAGGGTTGATCGTAGTCAGGGTTGATCGACCTTTTCTTTATGGTATATCAAGCTATAGTGTCATAGTCAGTCAGCAATCCTTACGTACTAATTAGTCAGGCGAATCCCTTAAGAATATGGTAATCAGGAAGATACACCCTTAACTATCATGAAAAATGTCATATCTCAAGTACAGGGCATAGCAATTCTATAGTATCCCAAGTTGTCTTTATAGATGCATTATTGAGATTTTAATTCAGAAATATTTCTACAATGACAAAATGTATACTACAATAATAAATGCATAATGCAGATAATATAAGGTAAGGTAAAGAGTTAATTAATAACGCCTGCACTATAAAAATATACTACACATTACGTCTATTACTGCGGGCAATTAAGTTTCCTCATAGAAAATCCGAGTAATCAATTTAGCTAACATCTCTCTTTGAACTAGTTGTCCTTTCAAGTGACTGAAAAGAAAGCAAATAATTGAAGGGGAAAGTTCGGGAACAATAATTATTAGAACCTGAAAGTGAAAGCTGAGACGCAAAACTGTTGTAACAACGGACGAGGATCAATGGACATCAATTGAAATTGCAGAGGTTGCAATTGGTGCAACGACTTTAACAAGCACACAATCGAAATCGACTTTGACTATTCTATGTATTGACCGTGTACTAAACCCCTGAAGGGAATGAAGGACATTTTATCTCACAATAGTGTTGAAAAACACTGGGACATAAAAACAACGTTTTATACATGCGATGTAAAATCCTATTGTATCTAGTATCTACCCTATTATGAGTCTATACATTTAGTTTTTTCAGGATTTACGTCGATACGATGTAATGGCGAAAATGACGATTTTAAAATAAGTACAAGGTAACCTTTGACTTTGATCATTAAACGTAATATTTCATTACAGTATTTTGATATTACTGGATAATAGTGGCTGTATAAGTTTATAGTACTTTATTACTCTGCTGGAAATGACACTGTCAATTTACATCGTTTGAAGTTTGAAACAAGTGAATAAATTATGCACAATGCTACTACTGACTGTCGCAGTCGTTAAATTAAACAGTTTCCATTAAACCTTCAACCTCTGCAACTAATAGACAGAAGCAGGCGTCCGTAATGAGTAAAACATTTCCACTCTGTTCGCTGCTACTATCAAAGCAACTACGACTGCAGTCTGAGAATGTGGTTCAAAGTTAAAATTACCGTAAGCTCTGCTAATGTGAGTGAAAGAGAAGAGGATTTGCAGAATCTGGTCTTTATACACATACAAACAAAAGCAGCAAGACTAACTTTGATATCAAAGGCTAAATACATAGTGGATCTGTGTCGACACAACTACAACATTGCATTTAAATTGCATCTCGTTAAAATAAAAAGGTCTTGTGCGTATCATGAATACATTAGCCATAATAATGTATCTACCCCCTTAAAAACTAGCAACTCACATCAAATGGCTTTTCTATGTTAAGTTAATGACACAAAGTAATAAGACGTAATTTACCATTCATAATAAATGTACAAACAGAATATTGCTATCATCTTCACATAAAATGCATGTTTTCAGTGGAAATTAATCGTAATAGAAATTGACAAAGACCTTTTCATCCTCAGTCAGAAAAAATTTACTGCAATTCCTGCTACTACTACATTTATTGTAAAGGGAAAATGAATAAATTCAAAACTCACCGTTTTATAAAAGTGTCAGGGTTGTTAAATGAAATTCGCACGGAAAAACGAGTTGCAGTATTATTCAACTTCACGGAATTATGAATGGGGGAAGGAAATGGAACGACTTGAATCTCACAGAGGTGGGTAATGTAAAAATCCCGAGTCAAATGTCAATTCACTTGAGTGTTGATCTGATCTATTTTGACAGTAGACGTCTAAAACTGTAACACTATACTCGACGAAAGACATTGAGCCAGCAGCAGCAGAATAAAAATGTGCTCTTAGACAGACTTGAGTTTATTAGCCTGTTGAGAGTGGAATTCGAATGGATGGAAGCGGAAATAGTATGAAATGAAACGAGAATGCGGAAGATGAAAAACAGTCACGTCGTTGGTCGGAGAAGAGTTAGAGTAAAATGAGTGTGATGATGATGATGATGAGTCCTACGACAACGGGTCTTCAATTCACATCAAGAAGCGCAATCCTAGCACTGAAGTAGTACTAGCGGAGAAAGAGAGAGAAGCACCAGCCAACCACCTCTCATCCAGTTCTTAGGACCACTACTGGTTAAACTTCTCTGCGAAACCCATGGTCATGGAGAAACGGAAAAGGCAAAAGCAAAGAAGTAAATCGACGATGGGTAGTTAGTGTTAGTAGCAGTTTCACAAGAGAAACAGTTGTGGATGGTAGTAGTTGCAGTAGTCGACCAAGACGAAGCCCGTCAGTTTGGAGACCACTTCCTTTTGTGTATTAGTAGTTCAGTCGGAAGAATAATAAGAAGAATGCTGCCTGTGCTACTGCTGGTCTCGTTTGGTTGTGTCTTCTGATCCTTGTACTTGCCTATGGTGGCAGATCGTTAGATCATTTTGTTGCCTCTTCGAATCCGGGCTGAGTGACTGAGAGTGCAGAGAGTCAGTTCAGACTTGCTTTCTCTCCGTTTCAGCTGCGTAGTGTGTCTGAAATGTGAAAGTCTCCCAACTCTCAACTGCCTGTACAGCACAACAACCAGCAGAGCCACTACTCCGTGTAAAAGGTAAGACGCTCTCTTCTATTGTTCTCCATGCTTCTTTTTCCATGCATTTTCTAGATTTACATGGTGTAAGAAAGAGTTTGCAGATTCAACTATCTCCCTGTACTTGCAACTTGTAAGTGATGTGTATATGTATACCTACATATGTTTCAATAATATTTTTAATTTCTGTACATGTTTAAAAAGAGGCTTTTTACATGCACTTTGGGTGAATCTATGGTTATGGCTCTGGTAAGTCACTCAGTTAGTAAATCCACTTGAATTTAGGTAAGTAGTTTGTAAGTGTGTGTATCACTGTGCAATGACTGGTTTTATTTCTTGCATGGTAGTTAGTACATTGGCGTTGTTGTAATGTATGTCATTCTAGAGAGTAATACTTTTACGTTGAGCTTTCCTTCCACAGTCCCGACACACAATCAGGGAAAGCGTAAGCCAAGTCAAGCCTGGCAAGCAATGGCTTGGCTTAACTATGGGACTCTTCGTCATCCGCCGAGATGCTGAAGATAAACACACACAAGAGGAGGGAAAGGCAGATAGTCTTTGCACTGACGATGAGAGTGCGAGTGAGTTACAGTCAGTACAGAGCAGACAGTACCACCAAACCACCGGTGGTGTGTGTTGTGTGTGTACTAACCCTGCACTGACTCTACTTACTCAGTAACTAGCTCTGTGTAAAATTTATCTGTCTGTTTGGGTATGCCATCTCAGACTTTTCAGTGCTTCCAGTTTTCTATCCTATATGTAGATATAATGTTTATATTATCTCGTGCATGTGGATACATATCTGTATCCACTTGGATTGTATTTTACTATATATTAGTATTGGATATTACATTACATCCCTACTTCTATTTGCATTGGTTCTACTAGTTCTAGTATGTATCTACATAGAATCTACCCACCCAGCTAGATATCTACTTTAAATCTGAGCAAACAGAATACAAATTCTAAACTCGATTTAGCATTCTACCTGTCTCAGTTTCTCTCGCATTCTACTCACATGCTTTTCTATGTAAATTCGATGTAGTTACTGCTCTATTGCTAAATATAGTAGTCAAGTCACAGTAACTTTCCTTTCATTTTCTGTATCAAAAAGTGAAGAACTTTTAGTCGCTCCATTCCCCGCGATGCGACGTGTATATGATACATTGATGCACAAACTATGGCTGAGTTGTGTATATTAAATGTAGCAAGGTGAAAGTATGCCTTATGTGTGACATGAATTTTTATTCTATATAGTAGTCACCAGAGTGTTTGTTCGTGTATCTTGCACAGGCATCAAGCATGCCATTTAACTTCAACTTCTGAGGAATAATGGTAAAACATTTGGGAACTGGTAGTATTAAAATGGTTATTGCGTTGTTAATGATAATTAGGTATATAATTCCTGCTAACTTGCGTCTTCCAACGCTTCTACGTGCATAGACATGGTATTGTAAAAGAAAATGTGCAACGATTGCAATGGTAGAGAATACTGATCTCACTATAGGCTGTCTCTCGTTGTTTGACGCTCTCAGTATATCAATTTACCACGACCGCAAGTCAATTTCGTTTAGTGAAGGGTGCCTGCATGGCGTGGCTATAAGAACTAGTAGAAATGGTATGCCAGGCTGTGCAAGAAACAAACTACCATTCACTTTGGGACTAACTGTTGACTTGTATGATAAACATCAGAGAAATTTGCAATGAGAGTTCGTTCAGTTGCTACGAGGTTTTGACCTACACGTAATCGAGGTTTGATGGGTAATCTGAACTACATTATGGTGAGGTATGTGTTGTCAATGTTCATAAAAGCTGACTTGGTTGTAGTGGCAGATAAACTTCTACGAATATTAATGTGTGCATGGTTGTGGAAGGTCTGAGGGAAATGTGTGTGCGGGGCATACTGCTATATATAGATGAAAGGAGAATCTCTAAATGTAAAATGGATGCTACGCAAATGACTTTCGAAGAAAAAAGTTTTGTGTATAATAAGTCTAACTATCTGTACTTATTTGAATAACAACTCAGATTTTACATACAACCGGAATCACAGAGATTGAAGATAAAATGAAACACAAAATTATACTGAACCGTCATAAAATATTCCAGCCAAATTATAGGAGTACTATGAGAAAAGCAGAGAAAATATTCATGTACTCTTTCTTTTCGCAGAAACGAGTAGGGAAACATCTAGATTCTGTTTCTGCATGTTTTATAAATGTACCTATCGACTCAACTTCCATTCATGCATACGTCATTTTTATGCATTTATTTTCTAACTGACACAAAAATCCAAGTTACTGAAGATGTAGAAACGTAAATTGAAAGTTAAAAAGCTATTTCATTGAAGGTTCTGAATCAAAATTATTTTTTCTATGTAAAACGCAGACAATATGACAATATGCTAACAACTTTTCGCTTTTTGTGGGCAACGACTGTAAGATTGAAACTTTTGAATTGCGTAGTATGTAATACAATGTTTCTTCTATTATCTGACTTGTACTAGATGTTAGATTTATGGATTGTAATGGATTTTTTAGTTTCCTCAAAGTGCAGTGTGTTCAGTTTAGTTTGTTTTGTAGTTCTTTCTTTTGTGTTGAAAGATGGAGAATGTGGTTATTCTGGTTATAAAACTTTTGACCATTCTTCCATGTAATGTGTAAACACTTTTTATATTATGATGTATACTTCTATAACAGGGAATACTTTCACCAGAGTCATGTTGCCTTTGTGCCACAAAAAAATGACAATAAAGAAAATACAAAATTGCGTACGAAATGTTAACCATTTTTTAAAGAGCAAATACTCCAAAATTGCTTTCCTTAAAAGCAAATCTTGTCTTAAATGTACAAAGGACTCTCGAAAATCTAGTTGTTAGCGTCTTTTTGACAAACAATAAGTTTATCAAGCTCAGAGTTTAAGGCAGCATTTGTGGCTTGAAGTAGTTTAGACTGTTGGACCAAAACCCCATAAGCATACGCAACTCCTATGTATATCGCGTATACTTACCAGTTATAAATGTATATCATGTGCACCTAGAGACATAAGCCTCTTTATTTAGCTTAGCAAGTGAGCATTTGCAACAATTTTATCGATTGTTTGAGAACCTTGTGCACTCTATCCATTGGATGTAATGTGAGTACAAATATCTCATTTCATTTTCCTTCACATCTGGAACGATCTTAAAAACTGTATTACCTAGATTCTCCTTCCAAGTTAATACTTCCTCAGCAATCCTCTGAAAATTGTTATTATTTTTATAAAATTGCTACGATAAATACTTGAACATATACAGAAAGTAGTAGTGAAATAGGGACTTTACTTATTATGTTTCACACGCTTCAACTGGTTTTACGTGTTACTACGGTATGTGTATAACATTAATATATTTATGATACTGTTATTGGCGCATGCATCATTGCAATTTCAACCCGGAGACTTCACAGCCGCTATGTAGAACTCGAGTCAAGTCGAGTATCGCAATAATACTTGTAAAACCGTTTACAAAACTAAAATATTTTATTCCATGCCACTTCATGCATTTAAACGGGTACGTTGTATATACCGGGGGGTAATGTTGTGATAAAGAAAGTGCTAAAATCTGTATCATAGGAAATCTTAGTATAGGCTTTACTATTCCTAGGAAAGTTTCCTTTAAAAGCGTAATTTACAAGACGTACCTGTATTGCAAAAGTTACGCTTGAGGATATTGAGCCCACAGTATTTGTACACGAAGTTTGGACGAGATTATTAGTTTCTGACAGGTTATTGCTATGAATTCAATCTTGTTTTTGCACGACCTCATTTTGAGATACCTTATCCCTGTACTGCATACCGTTAATGTATGATTTGTGAAGAATCATTTCCTTTTCTGTTGGCTTAAAGAGACTAGTGATATAGACAAGTGACTTTTGCGCTGCAAGGGATAGCATTATTAAGAATACTTGAATTTCGTACTTTTATTTCCACTTCAACAGGTAGAATGCTCCCGGTGGCAGTGGAATTCACTACAGAGTACCTATGCACACCTCTATAAAATTTCTATGCTTTTATACATGCCAAATACAATGGCCTATATATGTGTAGCTTTGGGTTTTCACATAATACTAAAGAATAGGTTTGTAAAGCTGAGGTGAGAATGTTATAACGTCTGTTTCAAAGCATGTCTTTCTCTTGACTTACTAACTTTCGTTGGGACTTTCACCATCATGCTTTTCCAGCAGCTTATCTATTCCCTCTGTATAAATATACTCTACAATATAATCTGGCACGAGGCAAAGTAAAATATGTCCATTATACCGGAGAATACTTACTTTCCTTTAGCTTTTTCATTTCTAGGTAAGTCTTAAGACTGGGTGTTGCACTACAGCTCTTTCGTTTTATGAGATGAAATAAGGCAAAGAGAAACGCACTCGTCCAACTTCACTTTTTTCTTATCTTTCGATTTCATCCTGTCAAAGTACAACCTTGTTTGGAACTGACAGCAGACAGGACCTTCCAAGTATCTGTAGTATCTTATGTACTTTTAGCTGTATGAAAAAAGGCTTAGAAAGAAAGAATGGTTGCCTCACATTTCAAGAAAAGTATATGAACTATTTTCTCGTAGAAGTCTTAACGAGCTGCCATGGAATATGTGGAACTGGTATAATGATACTGCATTCAGAGTAGGCGTCTTGTAGAAACAGTTCTTGTAGATTCGTCGATGAAAGGAAGGCTATTATTGCGTTGTACTTTAAAAGTATGTCCCAAATAAAGTTTCGAATGCCAGCTGAGCTTAACTAAACAACTACCACTCTCTGGTCTGTATATTCAACGTTTTCCACAGTTGGATATTTGCAAACTTCAACTATCACTTATGAGTGGCAGAACTACTAGTAACTACTGTGGAGAAAGACACTTTCTATTTGTTTCATCGGGACAATATAAATGCTACACCGTTCCTCCTTTGTCGTGTTCTTAAGTTACTTCGAAATTGGAAAATCATTCATTTCTATTCATTTCAATGTTTAAATTGTAGTTTCTAAATCTCGGAATTTAAATGTAATTCGAAAAGCTTTGGACAAAATGCAACAAAGGAAATTAAAGAAGTTCAGCTCAGAGAAACAAACTGTAAATTAAAATTGGGCACTACCAAAGGTTTCAATTTTCCTTGAGCAGCAAATGAATCTCTTCCAAGTATTTTCATTAATGGATTTTAAGCGGATATGGAACTTTATAATTTTTTACTGCCAGACTGCCACGTAAAGTTTCCAAACTTTGATAGTTCCAACCATTAGAGAATATTTTTTATTAAATACTTTTTACAGCGATCTCGTCTCATACCATACCTTTCATACCAGTAAGGCTTTACTAGTATTGGTATAATGGAAATGTTCCACTAATTTGCTTACTCTTGAAAGCTTTCAACTTCAATTACATCGCATGTAAATGATGCTGCCACTTAAGCTCTGCCACTGCTAAAGTGAACGCTTTCAGAGCTTAGCTTTGAGCTGTTCTGTCAGTTGGTGGGCATAGTCTTTGGAGTTTTTTGTTAGTGTTCAGTTTTTATTACCCGTTGCAAAGCATCCAACTAACCTACCAATAAAACAATTCAAATAATACTTCTTGTTCGCTTACACTTTTAGTTATGAAGAAATGATTTGAAAACATTGCCATTAAGTCGACAGACTCTACTAAATGAAATTACAATTTTGACGTTCATAATTTACTTCAGATTTATGGTGGCTAAAGAAATTGAAAAATGCTAAAAAAACTAATGCTCCGTCATTTTTCTTCAGGCTATAAAATGTTGTAATACTAAACGATTTTTCACTTGTTTTCCCTGAGTGACGTCATCGTACTTTCTACATAAGTATGTGCGCATTTCAGACATGCTTTCACCAAACTTTCACCAAAAATTCATTTTGCTATGTTGGAGTGTCGAGAAGGGACGAAACAGATCATTTTGAGACAAAACATTTGGTTATTTACTGTGATAGTTTTCTTGTCATATCTGTCATTGAGCTTTATAAAAAATATACATTTTGGTGCTATTTGCCAGTAAAATTTAGCACAAAATGTATATAGAAAGTATTCATTTGCGGTACTGTACTGCCTCTACCAGGAGATAGAGTAGTACTCTGAGAGTGCTCTTTAAGCAATTATGATTGAAGTAGACCAAAAGTCTTAAACAAACTTTGTAACGAAAATAGTATTTTTGACGAATTTTCCTTTTATATGAATATGACTGTGCCTACCACCGATGTTTTAAACTGCAACATGAAAAATGGAGGAATAAGATAGCAAGTATGTTTATAGATACTTCAAAATGACACACTTAAACTAAAAATTATGTAGTCAATGATGTTTGTTTGTGTACAATTCTACATTTTTCTACCAATGGAATTCTCTACTTCCTTCTCTTTGAAATGTGCAATGCAAATCACAAGATCGGAATATTAATGCATGACATTACGAGACCAACATAAACTTATCCCAGTACTACAATTTGCAGCACTATAAGCATTCCTGTTTTGAAAAATAGCATTCCATTATTATTATTATCGAATTTATGTTACTAAGAGTAGGATGATATCATTTATTTTGTTTACAGTAGATTATACAGAATCAATTTCATGGGCTATAAAAATAAGTAGCATTGACCTATCCTCCATGGAAGCACATTATTCAAACACGGCCAAATTAATGCACAGCATCCATTCTACTTACAGGGAAAGCAAAAGCATGTCATTTATTTTTGTTTACACCGAATGCATGCTTGGATGAGAGATTGGAAGTAAGATAATATGTGTAGTATTTGTGTTGCTGATACACTGATGTATATCATGTATCATTTATTAGCACTTTGCTTTGGCATGACAAAGTAGATCATGTATGAGAAGTAAGGAGGAAATAGAACACTATGAAGTATGAATAATAATAATACGAATGGTTCATCCTATCTGTTGTAGCTGTGGTGGAGATAGCTCGTGTATATGTATATTTATTATTAAGCAGTTCAAACTCAGCAAACTAAGCAGAAGCTTTCTCATAGGATGGAATAGCTTTTACCTCGCTGAACGGTTGGCTACCTCACATTAATTATGCAATAATTTGATTCCATTTCATGATTATAGTACTGCTACACTGTGTACTCACAACCTATACCTGCTAACTACACGGGACATGTACCCTCTGATGTTGTAAAATCTCATAGTGTATGACTATGTTCACATTCTTTAACGAAGATACTCCAATGGGTTCATAGAGGTTGTGTTATTATTATACAGAGCTCGGAAGCTGTATGTTCAGGAAACCTTTTAGTTGGGAAAGTCTTGTCGTAGTAGTAGCAACTCTTGTGCTCATGTACGCATGTTGTAATTTGTGGGGCAAAGGCTGATGATGAAAGAATCCAACTATAAACAAAACATAAGTCGTGGGTCCAGGCGGGAATTAAACCTTAAGCTGTACCTTGAAGTATTAATTCGTAGAAACCTGGAAGCAAAGGTCAATGGGCGGGTATAGCGTAGTCCCTGTAAGTGCATGCATGGTAAGTGGACCAAGTAACTTTGATGCGTCAGCAAATCACAGAATATGCCGTTCCTTATAAACGAATGGAAGATCATCTCCAGACTGGCTGATTAGTCTGCTAGTGAGAATAACCTGCATATAACGTGACCTGCGGATACGGTAGAGAATCATTCAAGTCTCTGTCTACACTCTACACTATCATATCCGCTTTTCTTTACTTATGTACACCACAAGATTGTATATAGTAGAATCTCTCTGCCTATTTTCAAGGAGGTGATAGCGTAGAACTGGACTGCACAACTTTAGTTTCCTCCGTTTCTGTTGTTAATTAGACGAACCAAGACTAAATCCCTGTTCGGATCATTTCCTTTTTCTCATCGTCTAACAAAACCCGCGCGTGCTTGCACTTCCAAATTACACAATTGTGACCACATTCAGAAGTAATTTGTAAATGGATGGCACGATTATAATAAATAGCCACATTTTATTGTTTATTTCTACAGTCACTGGACAATGCATGGTGTGTAGAATTAGAATTCAAGAACTTCCGATAACATTGCATATAATTTAATTTTGAGCTTACATATTAATAAATGAATGTAAACGGAGATTCGGTCGGGGAATAGATTACCAACAAGAAGAAATTAACTAAGTTTATACCGTACCCGCCGGTTTAGTTCCCCATGGGCACAACATCTACCCACTGCGCGAAGGGGTTGATTCAGCATTTCAGCATGGCATGATTTCCGTCGGTTGAAGAATTAATGTAGCTTTACGACAAGACTCAGCTTGATTTGGAAATTACTAGTGATGTCTGTTTCTTACAATTCTCGGATAATGAAAATGAAAGTTTAATTTTAAGTCTCTGGACTACTTTGTACAACATTTTCCCTAGATTATTGTAACGAAATTAAAATTCTGTGTTCATAATGCAGGTATATCCCCCATGTTCACAATAATTCCCCAATGAGACATAATAGCAGCCATTAGCCATTAGGTAACAAGATATAATTTTCATGAAATTTAATAAAAGCTTTAGTTATGCTTAACGAACTATGTAAAAGGTAGTTAGCTTGGCGGATGGAATGCTGAAGTATTCTGTATACTGTAGGCAATTATCTGTGAAGATTTATGAATTTTATTTACACTACCCGGAATGGATTGTTCATGTATTTGCTTTGTGACGTGCCAACTGCTTGAAATCTGTCATCGTGAAATGATACCTTTTACAATTTGATTGCAAAGAGAAATCTGAATCATGGGAAGGTATATATGAAAAAGAATGCGATGAGAAATGATGAGATATTATTGATCGTTCACTGTAGTTCTGAATATAGCTAGGTACGTGCCAGTTTCCCTTCACTCTCCACGCAATACTGTTCTACTGTTGACTATATGTTAAGTCGGTTGTGTCGGAGTTTCTATCTCTCCCTCTCTCTCTCTCCATTCTATTCAACATCATTATATTCTAAATATATAAAATATATAGGCAAGGTTATTATGTTGTAGGCTTTCAACATAGAGATAAAGGAAACCCTTTCTCTTTAGTTTCGATCTGCCTGAGTAGAATTTGAAGTACTCGACGATAATTCCTTTCTATGGCTCTTATGTTCCGCTCTCACTTTCACACACATCAATACATTTCCAGCAGTTGAATGTAGTCGCCGTATCTCCATGTACTGGCTGTATGTGTGTTAACAGCGCAAAACTACTCCCTTTCCTACCTGCTCCCGCTCCGAAGAGAGAGAAAGAGAGTTTACTGAATTTCACTTTGCTTGGAAGGAAGAATCTTGCTGAGTTGGATTGTTGGAAATAGACAGTACCTTTGCTTCTTCGGCTCTTGATGTACATTCAAACTGAAATTTCAATAGGAATATAGCAGGTAGAAAAGAAGGACAAATCCTGCAGGGCTATTCACCATGGCTGCCTCATTCAATCTTGTTCACAGATAAAAGATCATAGTCTTCAAGTAGTTTAGGGGTCGCTTTATAATCATTTCATATCTCAACCTATCGTATCTTTGGAAAAATTGTTCTGAACGTGGAGAAAATAAAAAACACATTTTTACACGACGGACTTACTACTATATGTAGTTTGCAGTATACTAATGCAATGTTACAAGCTTACACAAAACTTGGAAAATTGTATTTGCGGTCGGCTTTATTGCAACGTTATCAAAGTGCAAGTTAGAAAGGTTATTGATGTGTCAGCTATATTAATTCCGACGTGTCTATTATTTCAAAACTCATATTATAGCAGCTGATAAAAGAGCATGAGTGGGTTTACTCAGTTTCCATTACATTTCAGTTAGAATTTCAATAGAATCCATGGAGGATCACTCAGAGTCAGTTATGTGCTCTTTGTGTTCTATACACAACCCTCTTATGTGCTCAAACCAAGGTAAAATTCTACCAGATTACATATGCGCATTGGGGCTGTATGTTTTTGCATGAATACGAGTACCTAAGTGTATCCCAGTCGTTTGAGTTGTGTTTCAGGGAGAAATTTTTATTTCTATAGTCTTGTGCGTTAGACTGCTCCTGCAATGCAACTAGAAATTATGTGCTTTTCAACGTGCAAAATAAATATTCATGATTTATGCTTTAACTTATACATTGTGAAACAATACTTTGACTAAAATGTTCTCGGGTTTTACAAAGCAATGTGGAGCTTGTAGTGTGCATGCTTTTAATATTTTATATAAATGCAAGATTGGCTCGAATACATTATCTATTTTTCTTCATCCCAGTCAACTCACAGTTATTTTATTATAGATAAGGGGCACTTTAGGTTTGAAGTGAGATAGTGCTGTTGCGTAAACCTATGCTTGAATGAAAAATATATTACAGAGAAAGCACATTTAGTTTTTCGTTGTATGACACATAATGATGATTTATAGTTTTAATAGATTCTCTGTTTCATATTACCTCGGGAAAAAGTGCAAGTCGTTCACTCACAGATCGTGGTTTCTGTGCGTTAAATATTATTGGTTGAAAGTTATATGGAAAAGGAGGATTCCAGTTTCCAGATCAGGAGAGAGCAACGAAGTGCTGGTCAAAGTGTCAAGTGCATACGTTGCTCTAATTCAACAACCAGTGGGTGCAGCAAACTAATGATTTTTCCCAATTCTATATGGGCTTCGTCTGGGCTTGAGTCTTTTATGTATAGTACTTGTGTATGTAAATGTTGTGAGTCAGGAGGATGCGGATGTTTACATGCTTATAACCTCCTGTTTATACTTTGTGTACCAATGTTTTACATATTGTGTATTCCACAAGTTAAGTCTCACAGCATGAATAGAACCTGCTTTTTCTCCAGGATAAGTTTCCTCAGCTCTCTCTTGCTTTCACTCAGCTCAAACAACAAACGGAGAAAGTTGTGTAACAAAATTCATCATTTGCTTCCCCGACAGATGGCCAAACAGCGGTTCTAATGTTTCCGGTATAAACTTTGTATCATTTTCGAGATCTTGTACGATATTATTGTTTTTGATACTGTCTCATCTTACTCAAGTGCAAAGCATACGTATAGTGTACTGCAGTTACTGGTTACTAAACTTTTCACTGACTTGGAAGAAACATAAATTAATTTCCATTACTTTAATGTTATGGTAAATCTAAATCTAGTTAAAATATTAGCTATATTAGGTAGGATGTGGTTGAAAAAATGTCCTTATGCCGAAATGTTTAAAAAGTGATACTAATCCAATTCGGTATCATTTGGAAGCTTGAAATCAAAATAACATTAGCTGTTGACTTTAGCCTGCGTGTCTAAAGGATTTAATAAAGATGATAAGGATAACATGACTGCTGCATTAGCGACAGTACTGTTGATAAACAACTTATATGAAGACTTTCACCTGGTAGGTATAACAGTTCTTTCACAGATTCTATTAGCGAGTGAACCACACACTACACATTTACCTTGATCAGGTTAGAAGTAAGGTTGCACCTTCAAGTGAGAGTCAATGTAATTTCGCACTCTATTTTCTACTACAATATTTTCTTTCCCTGTTTCTTTGTAAAACCTTTCGCGAAACTTAAGCCATAGGTCCCTTTCACTTAAGCTTTGTTTCAAGTATTGCAAATACCGGTCATCCTTTTTTACTGAAATACTGATACAGCCGCATTCCGGGCTTCAACTTTTTTATAGGTATTTACTTTCACTGTAGAATTGGTATTAATAGTAAACATAGATAATAACACAGATACTTTGACGTGATAGAAATTCCTATACTTAACAGGTACATCCAATTCTATAGACAAAATTGTCGAAATAAGAGGGTGCTTCTCAAGAGATGAAATAAAAGTTTCCGTTCTTCTCCACCGAAGAACACAAGTGCAAGATATTTCCATGGGATGATGGATAAAATTTTAATAGAGTTCTGACGAAAAACGCACTGGTTCCAATTGGTGTCTAAGTTGTAGCTGGATTGCAATGAAATTGGTTTTTTAAAAGTTTGAAAGTAATTTATAAGTAATCTGATTATTAAGAGACAGGGTTCTGAAGCAAATGCTTACTTTCAAAAGTTGCCCACTTGACTGCGACTGGTCTATAGGCAATATATATTTACATACCTGAAGGAATCTTATTAAGTAACGAAGTTACTTGTACGGGAATGCAATCCGCTTATGTCTGTATTTTCACAGGATAACTCAAAAAAGGGTTTGAGACAATGAATTCAAACTTGGTACACGTGTTCTATGTAGTGATGCATTGGAAGTTTAAGTTGGGGTCGATCGGTGAACTACTTCATGACCTTTCAGACTAACTGTTGTATTAATACAGCCTCAACAACACAATGCAATTTGAATACTGCTTTGTGAATCTACTTTTGAAAGTGAAGACCGCTAAATTTGAATTTAACGCTTGAATATTTCGATTAAATGACATGATATTTTTAAGTACATGTACTAGGCATAGGTATATACGGTTTCATACTTTACATGTCGACGTCACAGTTAATGTTACCGTGTCATATCAGTGTCAATGTTCATTTCGGTACTTGTTTACGCCCGGTTTTGAATCGGATGATCTATTGTTTGTAAATGTGTCTTCTATATAGTAATAACTTCGTTTCTACCGACAATTTGGGAATATGGCAAACTTACGTATGTGTAGACGTAGGTATCTATAAATTCTACTTCCTCGCAATTTCCTCTGATTTCCTCCTAATACAATGCATACCAATAATACTTAAAATTGTCATACACATGTTATAAAATTGATATGTATGATTTCATCATAGTCTATATCATTCGTGCGGATAAATTTTTTCACTTTCACAATAATAAAATAAATACATATAATGTAATACATTAGTTCAGTGTTTGATTGTCTTATTTCGTTTGCTAGAAATAGTTAGAATCTTACTAGGATTCCGGTTGTGTCTTGTTTAGTTCGACAAGCACACAAAGCCGTTCAATATGTACATTTACTACATATAGTTGCATTTGTAGGGTTGACTATAGCAAAGTAAAGTATTTTGTCTTATAGAGCCATAGCTTAGGTTTTAACTCAAAAGTTTTAGTTCTGCTAACCTGGACCTTAGGTTCTTTTCGGAGAGAGGAAAGTCGACCATGGAAAATAAATACGTATACCTACTCTTTAAAAGGGGTAGAAAAAAGTGAGTTAGACTGCATGTCCTAAACTAAGCTAATGGAAAAGCTGAAACTACTTTTACCATCAGTAGTTCTAGTTTCTAGTTACGATGGATCGTCCACAGGGAGCAAACTAGCTCCTCTTTCCAATTTTTCACAAGATAAGAAGGCGACTTGGATGACAGATGCGAGTAAATCTCATTTCCACAACGTTGTGTCAAACCTTCTTCACTTTCTCTCGTGCGCTCTGTATTGGTGTACCGTGTACATTGGACGATTCAAGTTTCTCGTCAAGTTACTTTGATGTACTTATGCCTATTCACTTCCACAGAATGCTATAGAATCCTATATACTTAGGCAGTACTTCCCTTACACAATTTCTACCACTGCTGGCTGTAGAAATGTTGTTGGTGATGTTCCTTTCCTCGTGAATCATACACATTGTCATTGTAAGTATGTCCAAATATGCGCACATATTCAATAGTGTTGTCGATTGGGAAAAGGTGTTGAAAACGCTTACAGTAAATTCATATAGAGCATAGACCATTCGATTCGTCTCCACTTACTGATTCACAGCATCACATCGAAAGTGGCATAGTACAGAATAAATACAATAATACGTTACATGCAGAAAGACAGCTAGAGGAGTTTTGGATGGGTTAGTGTGGCTTAAGAATACATTCGACTGATTTCACATTATCATGTCAAAAATTCTCATTCGGACGATTCTCAATTCAATTTCATATACTTCAGTGCAGAATAAAATAAAATCTACAAAAATTCCACCCGTTTTTCCCTGTGTGGATTTTGTCTCTGTGGGGTTCACATAATATTAGTTGCCATTCAATACATATTGCCATTCAAATATTTGGAAGAATTTCTTTGAAAAAGTTTCCATGTCTTTGGTAAGAGATTGATACTTTGTTTGAGTGTATAATATTATAGTATGTAACTGCTTAACAAAAAGTAACAGTACACAGAACAGCTAAAGGTGCATGTCGCCTCAGTCAGTGCTAAGACAGGGCTTTGGAAACTAGAAACGATTTCCGTTTTTGATACGACCACGCTTTTAGCATTACACAAAGGAGTGGTTATGCAAATGCAAACTCAATGGATATTGCTTCCTCTATTATTTACTCAAATGTTTCCATGCCCTCCAACTTTTCCTTATATTTCACTTAGGGTATCGCTTTCCAACTTGCAAAAATGCAAAATCACTCAGAAAAGCTGAAACTTTTTCTGCCCGAATAAAATTGTTCACTTTTAAGCTTCAGCCACAATGTATATCTCCAAGCTTACTACAAAAACCTTTTCAAACCCATAAAGTATATGATGACAAGTTCAAAAGTGCATGGAAAGTTGAGGAAACTTGTAATTCATCAATGTGAACAACAATGACAGAATGAGTACAGTTACAAACGTATCAGTATTGGAGCAACACACAGTTGTACATTTTCTCCAACATGAAATATCGCAAAAATAGTTTTTACATTTAAAATTCTTCGCCACCTTAGATGCTAATGTATGTTTGTGCTTCCGCGGATCTACATACTACTTGTAATTGAACTGATAATCAATTCATGTGAAGAATGAAGAATTTAAACAACGTAGGCGCCAAATACCATTAGTACTTCCTTCACTTTGTTGTAGTAAAACTATTAACATTTTTTGTAAGTACATTATGAATTTCTCTACATTGTTCAGCAGATTTTTATAACAAGTTGACTTGAGACCATGAAAGAGAATAATGTAAAAGTTGTTCTACAATCATTTCCTAATGGTGTATTTATAAGTTATAGCCACAGCCTGCCTATCTGATGCTAAACCAATTTGCACTAATGATTTCGATTTATATTTAGAACTTTAGTAATAAACTGCAAGAACACACACATAAATACAAAATAAATTTATGATTAGATATATGTATACGACATAATAAATCGCGACATTGGGCTGCATAAACACATAAAAACTGTCTATGCGAACTTATGTTTTTGCGTATCGGATCGGATATAAAATAAGATTAACATGAAGACAATGCAAATAATTCATGTGCTGCTGAATTTTAGTGCTCCATGAAGTACTGTTTCCAAATAGCTTGTCTGTCACCATGAAATAAAATGTTGTGTTGAGGAAAACACCGAAAAGGCGTACGTATATTGATTGTATGCTAAAATCCATGTTCTTTTATTGCAAAAAGCTGCAATGGGATAGTCTTCAAACAAGAATAGAAAATTAGAATATTGTATTGGCATCAAACCCGCTATATACCCAGAATACCCCATGATAGAAAATCGAACTTCAAATAAAATGGAAAATGCTGCATGCAATTCGATTTTTATGCACATCATTTTAACGATAGGAAGAGGAACTGACGGGATGAGTGAGCGTTGGAGGTGAAAGCATTACTCCCAAAAGTTTATAATCTAATCTAACCCGAAGCGACTGTTCGTGAACCAACCGACCTAACATTACCTGGCTGACCCGAGGAGCTATTTTTGATTCCTCTCAATATACAACGGGCAAAACAGTTTTCAACGTCTGGATTCACCCTGGTGAATGATTGGTTTTTTGTAGTATATCTGTAGTAGAACCATTAAGTAAAACCGGCAGTCATATTATTATTATTATTATGCATGTTTCAAATTGCATAACGGCTCAAGGCTGATGGGAAGAAACTAACCATTAGTGTGCACTACTAGAGTGCAATTTTTTAGTTTGCTATTTGGTTACAATACCTACATTGTTTATGCAAGATTTTAAAGCTCATAGTATAACATCAATCGCTAAGTAAGATGAATATTTGAATGTTAAGTCGACCTTTTTTCCTTTTCATCTTTTGAACATGCTTTTTGAGTGATATTTCCTTTTTGAAACAATTTTATTGCGTTTTTCGTTTAGTTTTCTATTCATACTTTGATATTTTCATCGTGGGGTTTGATGGAAACATACAGTGTTGCATTTTATACGCAACTGAATTGGAAGGACTTCATTTAAAACTATTCAAGATCATCTGACTGTGTATTACACTATTTATAATCTATACAAGGCCAACATTTCTACCAAACTAACTTTCAGGATTTGGAAGTTACTTTACCCTGATGGTTTTCAAAATGCCTGAGTACATACAAATCTAATTAGGGCATGTTTTTATATTTCATGTTAAAAATAAGTTTACTTATCACGAAGAACACAAACCTATAAATTACTTGGGAAGATGTATCTGTCCAGCCGTCTTTATATGAAATATTATGTATATCACTACTACCATGCAAATGCTGCAGATATTACATTTTGCAAATCGCAATATTGCGTCGTTTCTTGTATTTCAGCAGATTTGTTTCAAGATTGCATCGTAGTCTCAGAATTCCACATCAGTAGTCTAAGTAAGAGAACGTATTTACTCTGTCAGCAACATCCCCAAAACTTGTCGCTTCTATTTAAACTACTTGTCTAACATTTTGAAAACTTAATATTACTTTCACTTCAATAATAACGTACACATAGACATAGTTGTGTCGTATAAGCTTGTAAGTATAATGAATATAAAGAGAGATAATCTGAAAAGCAAAGAATTCCTCTGCTACATTTGATAATGTAAAGAGTACATATTGCACAAAGCAAACAAGAAGAAGGCAGGTATGCATAGCATGCAATAAAGTTAGAAGATAAAGATAAAGCTGAGTGATGTGTGTCTCGTTGTACTTTTAGAAGTGAAATCTAAAAAGTCGCGTTTTAGTACTGAAATTGGACAGGGAAATCTGACTGTGACTGATTTAGTAGACGTTTGACTGTTGGAAGTGAACTTGAATCTTTCAGGGGGGAAAAAGGGATGACAACGTGTATGGTACATAATAATAACACTACTGAGAGAGAGTATATCAATGTACGTCGACAGTTAAGATTGAGATCGGAGCCAAGAGGCAACATTTTTTCAACAACTAGGCAAAGATGCAAGACTTTCCAGCAAGAAGTTTTTAGCAAATATTCAGTAAGATTCACAAGGGAAAATTCCTTCAGACTCAACTTTAGTTGTACGTTTTTAGCAGTACGATTATATTATTCAAGCCATGTAAAGCTGAAGGTTAGTCCCATTATTGACAAGTTAGCTCTAAGGTAACTACAGGAAGAGATCATAATATGATATCCCTTCATCATGCCATGGCATGTACTTCTTATGTTTTCTCTCTAGGCATCTTACATATTTATACCCAAATATTTCACTATCCCCATTCAGAACGTACATGCACAGAGAGCTACATAATAATAGCATTATATCATATCTGAGAGAACAATGTCTGCTTAGACCTGCCTTGCAAAGGGTCTTATATACATATACATGCTGCTTTTCTCCCATATGACATTTCACTACAGGAGAATGAGTATCTAACTGCTCCTATACAACTGAACCATATTATACCTAAAACTCTATGTACATAATAATATTATATTCTTCAAGATCCCATTCTTGTACAAACCCTGCATCCACCACCACCACCAGCATGCAGCACCACTTTCATTCTCAATATATACATATCGCAGTAGTAATTCCGCACAGAATTTTAGTAGTACCTACGGTATTGCTCGCACTACATACGAGGACTACACACGGTGTTATGTCCCAGTAGGTGTGTGAATACTTGTAGTAAAAGTAGTCTTTCAGTTTGCTTTGCCTCTGACTCGGCGTTTGCTTTCCCTTTGACTCAACTCGACTATTTTTTTCAACGACTACACTACTGTTTACATACTACATACTGAGTGAGTGTTGTAGTAGTAGTACTAGTAAGTACAACTACAATGCATGCAATGGCAAGGCTATGCGCCGAATCCCACAAGAACTTTTCCTCAGCTCGTTCTCTTCACTTCCTCGTGTTGAGAGTCACCGGAAGCTTATTCTTCGTCTGATGAGCCACACGACAAGTCAGTCCGATTCTTCTTGCGTCGGCCTAAACCCAAATCGCACTGTTATTGTATATGTAGTATGTAGGGAGAGAGAGCAGGAGTGAGAGAGTAACTAAAAAGGGTTTGCTAACTCTGCCCAAGTAATATTTGCTTCTCTCGCCAATCTGAATATTCTTCCTGTCTGCCAGAACAACTTTAGAAGTTGTCTTACCTACAACTATAAATACTCGGGGTTCTATCTGGGCCTACGGTTTCCAAGTGAGAAGAAGAAAAGGGAACGAGTCTCGAGTTTTGGGTTACATTGCCTCATATTACACGAATTTGACTATTCCTTCAAGTTGAGACTTGAAAGAGACCATTACACAAGATCGGTTTGGGGTAGTTGACTCAGTTTGCTTTCGTTGTTCTCGGAGTCTGTACGCTTCTCTCTTCTCGTATCTCCTTCGCTCGTCTCGTCTTGTCCCAGATCTTTCCATCGTCCACCAATCTCAACTTGATAAGCCACCACACTACTACTCTCAAAGTTAACTTGTACTCTTACATCAAGCACGATTTCCCTAAGACGTCATATCTTAAGATTGTAATACTAACTTGAGATGAACACTAACTTTCATACCTTGAAACTTTAACTTTTCCTTTCTTATCATTATTATTATTATTATTATCGCTCTGCTTTCTAAGTTGAGCTTTAACAACAAACCATATTGAATTGACTCACACTCGCACTCGTATATGGTGTAGAACATGTTATCGTTCGTTGGTGGCAGTGGCAAGGAAAACAGATATACAGTGGGTTAACTCATCTAAGAGATAAGTTTTTCCTTAATTACTGAACACGTTAGACTAAGCGGGAAGAAAGTGAAAGTTCCATAAGTTTTACATAAGACTACTCAGCCAGACATTGAGATAGTAATTGTGCGTTTTAATTATTCTGTGCCTTCGTTTTTCAAACAAAACTTGTAATTAGTTCGAGATAATAAAATATTAGAAAACTACTCTTATAATTACAATTAAAATTTGCCAAGCAAGATACGATTAGTTGTCACAAGCAATGTGTTATTATCATGTTTCTTGTGACCTATGATGGGGTGACCACTTGATATGGAGGAGGGCATGGGACAGTCAGCCTCACCAATTCCTGCTGACTGGCCTCCTCCGATCAATATTCATGATCATATTCAAAGATGCACGTGCACGTGTGATCATATGGGATATGGAAATTACCTCGATTACCAGGTGAGTCTGCAAATTTAATTTATGTATAGGTATTCTGTATGCAATTCCAACAAATACACAATCACAAAATTTCTCACACTGGGAATTATGTTGGCAATTTAGTATTCAAAATCATTAACACGAACACAAAACACAATTTCTGCAAATTATTGCATAATTTTCGCATAAGATTTACGAACTTTTTCATCCGTTCTGAATGACGGTTTGTTAATGTTGAGTAATGGTCTCTCAAGAATTAAGCACGCAGAGATTTGGTTAATTCAGCTTACATTTTCATGATTATGCATCGTGTACAGCAATAATGCATATTACAATGAACGTGCTGTACATGAAGAGTGGAGATTTTATGATGTTTGCTGAAAAACACGCACCACTTGTTTGTTAGCTTTCACTGCCCAGAATTACTTTCTTCCTTTTGACTACGGCAGTTTGTTATGTGTATAATATGTACTTACCCTAGCTACCAGCAGCACCATATTAAATGAAGCTAAAATACATCCGTCATTGAATGCCAGAGGCGTATTCGCTGACATGAAATGCAAAATCAAAAGTAAACACGACTTTTCAGTATATACAAAACACACGTGGATCATTCATGAAACTATATGGTGCTTATACTTGGATAAACAATGTTGTTCCATCAGTAGAGCTCTTGAAGAGATACTGATGCTGGTTGTTGTAGTTGTAGTAGTGCCTAGTACTCTCCTCGTAGGCAGTGCATTAATATTATCATGTTTGTCGTTGCTGAGTAAATAAGTGCTGTAGGTACACAATTGTAGTGTGATAACTGTAAGTGTAACACAATGGTACTTTAGAAAATTGAAACTTTATTAAAATAAGCAAAGTTTATGTGTGTTTACAAGAAAATTGTTGGATAGTTTATGTTATTTTGTTTGTTTGGAGTGCTTAACTCTATATCTTAGAAATTGCGCGTGTTTACAGTTTCTGGGCGATAATTCACGGTTTGTTTGTACATAAACATTGGTTATAGTTATAGCAGTCATATTATGCGAGATATGTGCATCTGCATATGCAATTGGATTTTATATTCGGTATCTCTATGTAAAGGTATATGTAACAGTGTAATGCGATTGTTGTTTATCCAAGCTTGTCATGCACGTGTACATAAATAACGTTTTATACCTATAAATCAAGGCAAAGTCATATTATTTTTCATGAACCTTGAATCGTTGATCCATTGCATTACGGATAAAATGATATCTGAGCATGGAGGGCTGGTATCCTATTCCTACTACAGGTATATACAGATACTATAGTATCATTCTTCTTATAGACATTTGTAATTACCAATTGTACCGGTTATATAATACAGTTGGGTGTTCTTTTAGAGTGAATTAATGGCTAAGGAGTTTACACTAGATTAATATCTTCGTTAATAGTCTCAATATTGTTCCCTTCCGAGAAATATATGGCCTTTGCTATAAACTCATTTTAGAAATTACATAAATTCAAATATTTTGATTAGTTTGTTTTGTTAGATAAGTTCCAATGAAAGTACTCAGCTTGCTCACGTTCAACTGTGTTAGTTAACTTATCTACAATTATGTCAGGAGCGAACGCTGTTCTTGTAACTCAACACGGGGGTCCGCAGAACTATTCATTTAAAACTTTGTAAGTACGCTCGCAATGTGAAAAACTCTTGGAACAACTTAAGAATACAAAAAGTAGAATTGTCTGGATTTCCTTCTCTACTAGTCCATTGCATTAGAATACGACAGTAAGACAGTAGAGTTACTTGACTAGACTTAGTTGGCCAAGTCGGATTATCGGAATTAATATCAGTTCTACAAAGTTCCATTTAGAGTGAGGTACCTAGTTGTATTTTTGCTGTTTTTGAAATATGGGGCAACAGCAGGGCAGGATATGTTTATTTCACCATAAATTACGAAATGTAGGCTAAAAATGGGAGGTAAGTTTCTACGGGAGGACAGAAGTTTTGTATTCACCTCAGCTACAGCTCGCAGAATGAAGCTGTGCATGGATATTTGTCTGTGTGGAGTATATCCATATTTCATTCCATAGTTAGTTGTTGTATGAATTGTTTGTGTTTTGTATAGAATCTTTATATTTGTGTACCGGTTTACCTAGTTTCTCCTTGTGGGTGATATTTTATAGAAATGCAGCGTTCCGCTCATGAGGGCATAGCTGCAGTACGCTATGACTACCCCTGACGCGGTGGCTATTACTCAGTCCGCCTCGCTCAAATGTTCTTTGCTGGGAATTAGAGTAAAATAAACGTAAAATGAAAGGCTTTTGTATTTGTATTGTATTTGAACCATAGTATTGCTCCCTTTGTTTTAGTTCAGTCGAAATGAATCAAGGTATATAAATCAGTTGAAAGATAATTGTTCGGGGCGACTCATAATCATTCGCTACTTTGTGCTCGTGGCAGTTATTGCAACCCATTTGTATTTGCTCGTATCTGTTTCAGACGATGGTGCTACTCGTTAATTGCCTCCAGGGATCATTTTGCTTGAAATTCTGCGTGTAAATATGCTGTCTGACTGTGAGCTGCTTATACTCACAAAACCATGAGGGTCCTTGCGCTGCATTTCCTTCCAATGCCACTTTCCATTCCTTCCGCTGCCTATCCCAGTGCAATGCACTATTCTTGTGTCTTGCTGGGATTTCCACTTTCATTTTGACTAGTGGCATTGGCAAAGTAGTAGCAGTACTACTACTACTGCTCCTACAACTGAAAACCCTTTCTTTGAATGAGTTCAAATGAACTCAACTGAACTTTTGCAGTAGAAAATTCTCAAATGGAATAGCTTAACTCCTACAATGCCTTCCTCATTGTAGCCACTGTGTGTATCCTGCTCTCTCTAAGTATTTATATAATATAAGTGTTAAAACTCCAAGTCCAAGAAACTAATGGGACATACATATAACTACATGTACCTACTGTACAGTGTACAAAGGTACAAATCCTTCTAGCATAAGCACAGTAAGCACAAGGTAAACGAAAAACATCACATCTATATAAATAAATGACTATATAGTAGCAAACTGAGTGGCCAAGCTAAGTACAATAATACAAGGGTAGAAAGTACATGTACATTGCGTATAGTGCTAAGTAAAAGCATTTAAAAGGCTACCTGCTGCTACCTCAATAAAAGTACAGATACAAACAAACCTCTGGAAGAAGTACGTTGCTAATTACGCAAGCTTATGTACAGATCCAATTCCTGCCTGGTCTCTGCATCACCACCAGACCTACACTGTTTACAATTAGTACTTTAGTTACTTTACTGATTCCCTCACAACTACATCATTCCCACCGGTCTAATAAAAACTGTCCTTCTAAAGGGAAAGTTCAGCAGTCATTTGCAATTTATTTGCAACACACACTCTCTCTCTCTCTCTTGCAAATCTCTAGTAGTAGTTGCTCTATTGCTCTTTCCAGCTTCTATGCATAACGACACCCCATCGTGATTTCAGATTATTATTGCAAATTAAGTATTTATAGTCACTGGCAACTTGACTTTATCCTTGGATTGTGAGGTCTTTGTTATTCCTTCGTGTACTACTTACGTAGTTTCTAGTAAATACTACTTAGTTCACTGTGGAAAGCAATACTAGCTAACTTATTAAAATTTAACCCAAGCCTCCTATAATTTTATGCGTTCCTCTTACGGCTTTTCAAGTTTATAATATTACAACTTTCACACTTTCATCGCAGTATCTGACAATATGGAAACTTCGCTTTGATTTTATCTCTATAAACAGACAAAACCTACTCCCACTCCCTAACGGCAAACATTATTATACATAATATCACACCTTGGTATATACATTCCTGTCTGTCATAGTACTAGGCATAGTTTAACTGCCTATAATATATAAGTTGTTAAAACTTAACACTAGTATCAGTAGTAGTGGAATAACAGATGGACAATGTGGAACACGGAGTGTTTGTATTGACGATGTAATAAACTTTCTCTACTACTGCATTGGAATGCAACTTGCACTTACTAATAAAACAGACTTTCTCTGCAAGACGGCAACCACAACATTGTTTCGTCTCACCTTCCTCCACTGCGTTGCTTTCATGTTCATCTTTTGATGTTCAGCAGAGTCAGCTTTCATCCTCAATGGTACTCCTGTGACGTGCATAATAAGACTTGATTGGATATAACTAATTATTATGCATAACACCTATCTGTAATCGTAAGGCAAGTTTAACTATTTTGGTCTGGGTAGGACCTTTGCAGGTAAATAACCCACATTTATTACTAGCAGCTATATTTGTGATGCATACTGTATTTATCTGTTATATTGAGCATAGGAAGAATTGTGCAATATTTGTGTAGTAGAGGTTTTCGTAGGTATGGGTTGTTGTACTAGATGTTTTCCTTTTTAACGGAGAACAGCATATTCATTACACTTTAGGAACGTTGGGTCTACTGAAAGCAGCGTGCTAAGAAATCGTAAACCATCAAAGTAAACCATCGAATACAACAAAGAATGAAAAGCTCATCGTTTCGCTCTGTAAACTACCGTGACTCCATGGTTATTTTATATAGCGTAGTCTTTCTACTTTTAGGACGACAACGGAGTACGCACCCGCATTCACAATCACGTTAGTTTTACACAGTCACTACTATAAAATATCTGTACCTACTACTATGGGTTGAGCCAACAATGTTTGTTTTCTTTATCCATATTATAGTACATGAGGTAGAATGTGAGTATTGCTTATAGGTATAGTCCAAAAGGAGTTCTTCCGGTTTAACAAGACCTTTGTGCGAAAAGTCATAGCCTAAAGGTAAGAATCTTTGAAGTCTACATCCACGGCAATTTAAATACAAAGTAGATAGGGGAGGGAATTACTGTCTTGCAGAGGGACCCACATAAATTGAAAAATGTGTGATAAGCTGAGAAAAGGGTGAGGTAGACACACAGTTGCTTTCTTGGGCATAGACTTAGAAGGGTTAATGACAACAGTTATAGCAAAATACAATACAGGTATACCAAACAAGAAGCGTAAAATCGGAAATTGATTCTTCACTTAATCTGATCATCCACTGACAGGATACATACACCTAAGGTTTAATTTTGTTTCACGTATGCCTTCTTTTATTATCTTTTCTTGAGAAATCGGTATTCTGGCTTCTTCTGCTGTCAAGACAAATACAGTCAGATGAGCCTTCAAGGAGTTTCTTTAAACTTCTATCAATTCTTAATGCACAAAATCGTGTAGCCTCTGTGAAAGGAATAGATTATACTGTACCAATATATAGATTTTATATAGGTACGTGCTATTGTTATTTGCTAATAAAGCGCCTTTATGATTTATATGTCAGCTAAGGAAACCATCGAATGTATAACGATGACTGTCTGTGCGGAAATACAGTTTGATAGAAGAATGGGTTACAGAATTGTAAGCTGTCGTATTCTCAATGCGGATCCATCACTGTCTAGAAGCATTGTGTTACTTTCACATTGTCCTCATTTGAAGTATTCTGTAGTTTTAGTATATTTTAAAATTCAAATTGGTTTTAATCACGGTGAAAGCAAATGGAAGAGATTCAGTAGTGTGAAACTGTAGTCACTTGGGATTCACTTCATTCTGCACTCGTGTCAAGAGAAAGTTATTCGAATTTAATTTCGACTTCGAGCAACAAAGTATATTGTTTTCCTCGATAACCGTTTCCATACAAATTAGTTTAAAACTTGATAGAACACAGAGCATATTTTATTTTCAATATACATACAGATAGTGCATATAGTACGTATAAAATATTGTGTGTGTTATTATTGCTATTGTATACATATTTGTACACGCTGATTTGAGCAGAAACTTACAAGTTACAAGCAAATATCTGCTGCTGAACTCGTTCGAGGAAATTGAACAAGTTTGAAAGTTTTACTGTTTGAGTCATTGTGGTTGTTTCTCTTTGAACATTTTCGTTTGGTAATTTTGGAATTGTAAGTGAACCTCTGAAATAATCGCAAATATTGACTTTCTTGCCATCTTGTCTACCACTTGAGAAGTTACTGCAGTGCGGTACAGTGTTAATGTATAATACAATAGGATTCCGTGACGTCTTGCCATATAATAGGTGAAATAAAGAGAAAGGATGAACATCAGTCTCATTCTCAGATAGAATGCTTACAAACGGAGGTGGTACTGCTACAATGTTCATGTACAATGATGTGTTAGAAGAAGAAAGAGAGTAGTAGTAGTAGTACCTAACGACTGTAGTATAATAATATCTGTTGCTGCATAAAATTCGTATGTAGCCACTACTACTGCCACACGGTATGTGTAAAGCATTGCCCCTGTATAAATACATTATATTTCCTACGCAGCAACAGAACATAAATGCAGAGACGCTACTATGACGTGCTAACGCAGATAAAATAGACATAAGATGAAATAATGATTTGTATTTACACCACTAACGGCCTGATGCACGCTTTGATGCTGTAGTAAAAAAGACGTGCAAAAATGAATGCACTCTTTCTTACTGCGAGAACAACACAAAAGTTTAATAACGTCAAAGGGAAGAAGATGGGTGCATTCCAAAATACATCTTTAGACCGTGTACGACAACAATACTACACATACATCATACGCAGACGATAATGGGCCTAGGCACATCGTTTCCAGATTCAGTAAGAAAGCTTTTAGTATCCGCGAGATTATTTTTTCTTCGTACAGAGCAACTCCATTATCTTCATTAGCTCCTTTATGGTTTCCTTTCACATACACTTAAGTCTCTTTCCAGTATAAGTCTAGCAACTCTGTTATCTAACTGTCCTGTCGTGTCTCTTTAGTCGTCTCAACCTTCTTCCAAATGCACACCCACCACGTGGGACGTGGCAAACTGGCAACCAGACAATAATGGATTATGTTATTCCCTCATAAACACTAATCCGCTTTCCTAGATTCATTCATTAGGCTGTGTGCTCTTCGCAGTTCACATTTGATTATAACAGGTAATTCAATTTGATCATTTCATGAAAGCTGATACTCAACTCAGAATCAAATACTTCTGTTAGTTATAAGGTAGGTGTTATATAGGTATTTTTGTAACTATTCTGTATGTTACGTCAGTTATTGATAATAATATTTCACATCCGGTGTAGGATGTGTCATTAGTGCCTAGCTGAAATATTTTCCCCCGATTCAGTTTGATTTTGATTAATACATTTGTATTTTCAATAATCGCATCATCATTGAAGACCTGAATTCACATCCACTTACTCCGTTATACTGCCGTACTGCTTGTAATAGTGATAAACGGAACTAGACATCCTTTTGCAGACATTCTCTTGCTTTAATTCTGTGGATAAGAAAGATTAATGTGATCAAAATTGCTCTTAGTCGATATAAGTATTAGGTTCACATAAGTAATGAATGTGTAGGTCCTATCCAGAGTACAGAGTACTCAAGATGTAACAATTTTCTTCCATAGAAAACAGCGAATATTTATTTCTCACCATACCATGACGCATAGAGTTGTCTTTGTTCCCACAAAACAGATTCAAAGTAGTATGCTAGGGTTTATTGGTTAATATACGAGGAAATGTGGTTAAAAATATATTATAGGTATATAGGTGCCAGAGCTACTTAAAAATGGTTTGCATAAGTATACATAAATAGTAATGCGTACTAACAATAAGTATTTAGTACCGAAATTTTTTGTGTTATGGTACGTAGTACGTATGTTAGGTAGAATGTAAAAGAGCAGAGATAAAAGTTGATGGAAAATGGAGAAAAAATATTGAATGCACACATACCTAGCCTAGGTAGGTGCTTTAGTTCGTAGTTGAATTCAAATGAGAGGAAAGGAAATACTGGTGGATGAAGAGATACAAATTCCAAAGGAATAGATGCGTCAAAAGAAATGCATAGAAATACATAAAGAATGAGAGGAAAAGTCGCTTTCACAATCGTGTTCACAAAAGGTAAAAGCAATATGGTGGAAACAAATGTATACATCCCTTCAACATACAAAATGTAAGCATAATGGGAATACAATCACAATATAAGCTATATTATATGTGTTAGGTTATAGTTATACTGTAAAAGACATACGGTCATAGTAGTGTCGTAATTGTAAGTATGTATATATAAGCAGATTACTATCTCTACTACTACTACCACTACTCCAGTATAGAAAGATCTTATAAATATTCTTTTTACTCACTCTATCGTAGTGAAAATTGATTCGGCGATTGGAGGAAGAACTCTTATCAGTATTACCGATGGCAGTTATTTCACAAGCTTCTAGTAAGTGTTATGGTAGCAGTTACTAGTAGTCAGTCTTTCGAAGCTTTTCCTATCTGTCATAGCTTTCACTTTACTTTTCTTCACTCCGTTAATTAATCATGAGTACACTTAACAGGAAATCCTGACAAAAAATAGGTCCTCCTTTCTTTTTCATTTCTCAAGTTCATTTCGAGTAGAATAAATTGCACTTCATAATCAAATGTCTAGTCATGGAAGTCTACTTACAAAGGTCCTGGCCTGGCCTCACAATCTTACATTAGCATCTAATACTTTCCTTTTCTTTTGTATTCGCTTTGTTCTAAACGAAAGATATTTTCTTTTATGCCAACCTTGCCATCTAAATAACAAAAAGAAGCGAGTGCAAATGGGCTAGAACTGAAGATAAATTATTACACTAGTTCTTACACTGTGCTCATTCACTTCGTAAGTACAACGTGCTTTTCGGTCACAGAAATCACAAGGAAATCTATACTTTACTTACAAGTTACACACAATCTCCTTGAGGATAAAAGCTCAGCTTTAGATTCCAATTTTAACTAACTCCATACTTGTCATTAGTGTAACGCTGAGAAAATAATGCACCATTGTAGTAATAGCAGTAGCTTTGTTTCAGCCAAATTCAACATTGTTCATTTCGCACACTAATTATTCATTACGTTACATTATAGAAAGTTCCATCACTCATTGACAATGAAAATTGATGTTAACAGATTAAAATCGGGCTGCATAACTTATAAAATTGAAAATAGAGAAAAATTAAAGCGCTGGAACCCATATAAGTAGCTTCGGTAAATCTGCAAAAAATTCAAATGGTAACTACTACAGTGCTGACAATGTTGAGATATTTAAAATGACCTTACCATGTAATTTATTAAAATGTATGTACAATGAGAATACCTACAAGGACCAAGATAATAAACGATACAATTATTACTTTCATGCTTTTATTGTAGATCTGGAGTTAACAAATATGTGCCACGAAACACGAATACAACGAAATAAATACGATATGGATACGACATTTCGGATTTCGAATGTATGAGAAATAAATGTTTCAAAGTGCATTATTATACAAAGCACTCTTAATTGTTAATTTTATAAAATGGCAAAGATTTGGCTGTATTGTTACAAACAATGTCATGGAATTGCTAATGTATAAACTTTGTCCATCTTCCTTTCTGTGAGTCATAATTCCCAAAAGTGTAATGCAACAATACGTTAAAAATTAATGAATTTCTAAAGCATTCTTGTTGTTCTAGTTCTGACCTTTTCTATTATTAATACTCAAATTAGTCTTTGGCATGTCTTCCTCTAAGTAGAATATCTTTAACAATCTGTGTTTCATTTGTACTATATTATCATTCCATTTGTTGCGAAAGTCTTATTACAGTAGAACAGTCGAGGTATATTCAAAATGCATAACAATTTAGAATTGTAAATAGAAAGTATGTATTTGTTTATTCAAGCTACTATATAAAAGCAAGTAAGTTAAAACGAAGTGATTCTAAGTTGAGTCACTTTATATTAAGCATGTATATAATAATATACAGTTCTAAAACAAAAACTCTACTTAGGCACTCTATTTGTATAGAGACGAAAATAAATATCTTGTAGAGAAGAATAGTGTTTTGGTAGAACTGGAACAGATAAGTAAGTTCAGGCATGTGAATGCGTGCTCCTCGAATAAATTATGTGCAAGCAGAATGATAAGACACACAACAGGCAAAGCAGAGTGCAGAAAGAATAAAGACACAGATCTTCTTCTGCATTTTCTAATATGTGTACAAGATAATTTTTTTATATACTTTTACAGTCTTAAATCTTTGTACATAAAATATAGTAGCTATATTATCTGCATGTTACTGTGAGACTCGTACATTATTATTTGTAAACCAACAAGCCCACAATACAGTAGTTGCATGCATATCAGTTTATGTACTTTATATGCGGCATTGCTTTAAAACTCGCATAGGGTTGTTGCCTTGAGTCTGCTGTAGTTTAGAAAATGAAACGTAATGCATGTAGTTCTTTCAGTTCTTTGTGAAATCTCTTTTGTGTATACAGATGAACGAAGAAAGCAGCTTGCCTTGACTCTTGCTTCAAGTCTGTTTGACTTTCTAGTGCATAGGCTAGGTCGGTTGTGTGCTGGTAGAAGCAGCTGCTTCCATTTTTCCTTCAAGTTGAATGTTAACTCAAACTGGTGTGGCCAAGACGAGTAGAGACTGTGTAGAATTTCCGAGACAAAAAAAGAAACAACGAAACCAAATGTGGAAATACTTTATGTTGTGATATTCTAACGTGTTAGGTTAATATTTGTAGGTATATTATATACAATTCTATACGCAGTTAGTATTGGCTGATTTATTTAGGCTTTTCTACAGTTTTTATATTTTGTCATTGCGTTCTGCAAAATATTTATGTAGGTATGTATGTATATGTATATAGTTGCATACAATACACACTTGATTCGCTTTGGCAAAAAGTAAAATCATAAATTGGATACCATTGTGCTCTAGTTTCTTTATAGTTGAAAGCGTTCCCGGAGAAAAAAGTAGAATACAGTTTCTTTACATTTTCCTTGCCTGAATTTACAAATGGTCAAAGACACAATGCGTATAAACAAGTCTGTCATTATGAACAACACAGATTTCCATTTACAAATACACTTTTGTTTTTTTCCCTACATCTTATTATTCTGCCTTGCTCATAGATTGACAAAAGTTGCTTTCTGAAAATATACTTTCTCTAACTTTCACTAAAAGACTCAAAACTTTTTTTAGGAGACAATAAGTTCTTGATATATTAAAAGTTCAGCAAAGTAATGAGTATTTTGATTGTTTCATATAACGATATCAAAAACAATGTGTCAGTTCTTGGTACTTGCAAGCTAATTTTATGAAAACATAAGCCTTTTCAACTATACAGTTCTATTTATACATACACAAGCTAACTTTCGCAGAAGGGAGTATTAAGAGTAAAATAAGAAAGCAAAAATCCGATTTTAGGTTGCACGGTAGGACGGCTGCAAATTAAGAAGTTGCACGGGGTTGGTAGTTGGTTGTTTGGCAGGAGTCAAGCCAGACGTGGAGTGTAGATGCTTGGAAAGAACAGTTAATCGGATTTAGCAAGAAACTGTGTGAATAAAGTTAAACGTTCAATGTACTTAGCTACGTATACGCGTTACTTCATCTTCAAACGTTAATTAGAAACAAATTGATTTTTGTTCCTGCTGCTATACTTCTTGCCTCTACATAAATCACGATCTTAATATGACAGAGAATAATACTAACACTAGACACACAAACTTTATATATTGAAAACCCTGCTAATATATTTCAGCAATATGTACAATGCTACACAGTACAGAATACGCCATAGAATACACTCTTTGACTCTGACTTGATATTTATGTACATACTTACTACTTAGGTATATGCTTAATCCTAACGAAAATATCAATACTTTCCTAATTACGCCGTAGTGCTTGATGATACTATGAGCAAATGGCAATAGATGGATTTCAACAATGAATCGATATTTGCTACCATATTTTCATTCATGTAGGCAATTAATTTTTATTAAATGCACAATAATTAATTTACATATCAGTACATACCAATAAGAAGTGATGAATTTGAAAGGAAGATTTATGAGAGATTTCACAATTTGAGGCTTCTAATTTGTTGGACAGCACCTACTTCCCTATCACCTACTAGAAATGACTTAAATTAAATTTGAATTGTTTAGGTAAAAATACCAACAGAATGACAGCTTGAATATATAGATTAAATTAAAAGCTGTATTGTTGTGGTAGACAGGGGTTATCTATTATCTACGTATGGACTCACAGGGCTTGAGCCCCTCAGATCGTGGAAAAATCAGTCGCAGCTAATTTTTCATCTGAACCCCCAATACCTCTCGTGGCTCCATATTTCAGAATCCTAGTTACGCCATTGGTGGTAGATATTCCAAAAGGAAGGCAAAAATTAAACAATACAAAAACTGTGTACTAGTAGTTGGTACAATACATTTTCGTAGAGCTAATAATTCAGTCGCAACGTACACGCTACTATGTTCACTGTCAACAGCCAATTGGAGTCTAAAAAGTCTGATGCAAATGTAAATTGTAAATGAGGATGATGTGGGCAAAATTGTAGAGCAGTGCACCAGCAGAGTACCAGGAAGGTTTAGTTTATGTAGACAATGACATAGTTGTGCACAAGCAATGTACTGTAGTAAAGAGAGAATTGAATGAAGAGAGAAGTATACATTTAGCATTTGTTAGTGATAGTGATATGAAATCATGAGGGGTCATATAAGGATAACTAAAACTATATTATCTGTAGAATATCATTTTCGCTGGTAAAAGCACAATGCTTAATTTATTGTTTTTGGCTCAATGCATTTATAAATGCATGTGTTTAGAACGGATCCATGTAAAGTAGAGCAGGATGAAAATTTACTTTCAGCAAAAACCATATCAATTGCTCAGAATAGGTCGGAGGGATCCATATAGAGATTTTAGTTTTCAAGTGTTTAACCTATACCGTGAATATTCACATTGTTCTAGTTTTTAGCATTTCACAGTCAGTTCATTCATAGACCGGGTATGGTAATACTTATAGAGTCATAGAGTATAGTATGGTAATGTAATGGAAAACGGGTGAGTGGGGAATATAGTGACTGTAAACTGGTAAAGAAGCAACTCACATAGTGATAGGACGATATTGTACCTATAAGGAATAGTCCATGTTCTATTTCCCTCTGTGTCTGTGTATCGGGAAGAACGATTGAATGGAAATGGTAGGAAAAGGAAAGTTAACAGAAGCCTGCACCTTTTCAGTGGGAAATAAAGCAAAGTCGAAACAAGCCAAGTTAAACTGATGTGAGTAGTGGCTGAGTGACGACGATATTTTGGTCCAGAAGAGTAAACAAAACAATACGCCTGCATTATCTCCATTCTTGTAGGAAGCGAAGTGGAAATTTAATATATGGATGTATGAACAATATAAAGAAATGTGAAATATTTCATATTCTTCAAATGGGATGTGTTTTGTTGTCTCCTGTGGCTGTGGCTGGGTTGCTCAAGATATGTCATAACTATAACTGATACTTCTTGTGTTACTTCACCGTACACATTTCAACAAAATTCTACAGTGCGTAACACAGAACGTATGGATGAAAGTCCTCGAATACTTCCCGCAAACTTTGTTACGCTGAGGCTGCTGTGCTGTGGTGTCAACCAGTAGATGACATATTGAATCAATAACACTAAAACCAGAATGCTACGATATTTTATTTTCCAAAGGCAATTTTCCTGCGTTACCAAGTATAAATTTTGTCCCATATACTTAAAAAATAGACAAATAAGTCACATTTGGGTAGTTGTACTCTTGTACTGTATCTGTAAGCTAAACGGAGAATAAGTAGATATTACTTTTTCAATTACAATGTGCAGACTTATTTCACAAGAAATACACAATATTATTTCTGTGTAATGTCAGTCAATAAATAAAACTAACAACCCAATTTTTTTAGTTTACTAAATAATGCAGATTAGGTACACTGTAAATAAATGCGCTAGAATTAGGTGCCTTGCCTAGTATAAACTAATTTGTAAACGTCTGAAGAATTTAATGTACATATTAGGAATTCAGAAGGTTTAGATCTGTTAAAGTCAATTAATGTGAAATTTATAGACTTGTGAAAAATGATTTTTATTTTGTACTTGTCTATCAAATAAATACGGGAGAAGCTACAGAGTATATTTTTAGTGTGCGAATGCAATCAAAGTGAGATTTGATTTTTATCGAAGCACCAAAGTATGTGAAAGATTGGGGGAAGCTGTGTGGGGTGAGTTAAGTAGATGTTGTAGTTAGGTTTAGTAATAATATTATTATTATCTCATAAAGGCTTTGGTACTTAGAGCACCTTCCTCCATTGGTTCTCACGCACTGTGTATGTATATGTAGCGGAGTTCTATGCATGCAAGTTTCACTATGCCGCTGTAACTTTACTTTTATGTATTTGCGGGATTCATTCGGATGAAATAACATTTCTAGTTTATTGTTCTCGATCCAAATTGCTCCCTTCCTGTACTAGTCAAGATAGAGGTATGCTGACTACTTCCAGCCGACACCATCATATTGTATATAAGCACGTATATGAATGATGCCATAATCTGCAAGGGTATAAAAAATCTTGGCAACTTCTTGGTGATTTAATGTGTTTTCTGTGGTACTTTCATACAATATTCCAATGTGAGTTCGTACCGCACATTCATTGTTCTTCCTGTCTAACCCGAGTCAAGAACCCATTCAAAACTTTTCTTATCTTGTAATCTTCTAAAGTTGAGAGTACCAAGCGTCTTACGTAGACTCTCAGCTAATTTAATCGTCCTAAATGCATTTTGAATTAAAAATTTATAAAATGTGCTCACACACAGCAGATAAATATTTCTACTGAGTTATACTCCCTGTCCAGCAATGATGTGATGAGACGATTAGAGGTGCCTCTGCATAGACACGCTGTGGATTCATAATTTATCAAGTCACATATTTTAATATAAATTTATATACGTACAAGGAGGTGTGTATGGAACCATTATTATGATATTGTGTGAGTATGGACAGTATGGAGTATACAAGTCGTAAAACAAAACTCACTTCAGATTTGTGTTCAAAAAGTACGAGGAAATCCTTAGCAAGTTATGGGCAATGAATATTGAATAATTAATCTAAAGTTACTTTATAATAAGTAGTACAGTATAGAATTTTTCACTATAAGTCGGGCTACACTATATATATAGAAAGCTGATATAAAAGGTTTGTCTTAACGCTACGGTTGGCTATTCGTGTATAAAACAAAATTTTCCTACAAAGAACATAACATTTCAACCATGCATCGTCCATTCCATTGTCAGAGTTGGCAAGAATAAATGCGCACCATGTACGCTACCCGTTACGTAAATATATTCGGGATCTCGACTTAGAGAGCTGGCATTGCAGCTAAAACGCGAATTCTATCTACTAGGTATTCTTTTGTGCCCATTCCGTGTATATTTATGCTCTTTAGGATTCTTGCACTGCATGGTCCACATCATTGTACAGTTCCTATGTAATATCTTCTACTACAATACGTACCTGCTTAAACCCAAGTAAAGTAACTATATAGCTATTTACTACCAGTACAGTTCGAGTATATATGCATGCAAAGCTATTTGGAGAAAAGGAGAAAGAGAAACAAAGAATCGAATCTGAGAAACTGAACCAATAGACTAGATACGTATGTGGAAGTGTAAGCTGGTACAGTAGTAAGTGTAGTTGTAATGGAGACTAAAATTGTGTGTTATGGTTGAACATGAAAGTCTGTTGTAGTTGTACATAGCAGTCCGTCCAGAAACACATAACGATAGGAAATGGAGACGAGTAATGAAAAAAGGGAGAAGTGAATGGAGGAAGGTGCTTTTCATCCAAGTTTTATGGACGAGAGACCACGGACAAATGAATATTCCATGTTTCTCGTCTGCCTTGCATTTCCCTACATTTTCAGTCTCTTCTTGGATACTTTTCAGCAAAGGAATAGTAGAAGCAGAATTATTCATGTAATAGACTCGTCTCTGTCATCCGTATTCATCTTTGCTTCCTCACACGAGTCTTTCCTCTGCCGAGAGTCTTAGCCGTGTTTTGTGTACTTTTCTCTATGCATTCCACATTTTATTCTCCAGCAGGCTTATTTACGTTCTGTTATGTTCTCCGCTAGTTCTGAATGCACTTATAGGTAAGTGAATTTTATATTATTATAATAATAATATAACGATGTTCGTGTGTGAAAAAATACCTACTTCGTTTGTGCCTGATATGTGCAGATATTTAGGTATATTCTTTTGTGCAGCTGACTACACCTGTCATTTACATCAACATTGTTCTGATGCCGATGTAATGTGGGCGTCTGTAACAAATACGGAACACTATAAATCTTTTATGTCTGTGTTGTATGGAAGGTAGCAAACTAGTAAAAGCATTCCTAAACAAATACAAAGAGAGATAGAGAGGGATATACAATATTATATAAAAGTTACACTAACAGTTGCACAAGCATTTGTTTACTTCCTTAGACAAGACAACAAGTTACATTGTATTCTTGATTTTTCTTGACTTTGTGCTCTTTGTAGTTTTAGTTGCCGTATATCTAGATTAACGCCTCTACAAAGGGGAAGCAAGCAGGGAAATTGCTTTCACGTTCGCATCAGACATTTACTAGCTTTGTCTGTTCCTATTTTTCTCCTGCTCTAAATCCAAATCCCATCGCGCCCCAATCATACATGCACACACAACTTTCAACTCTTAAACTTACACTCTAACAAGTATTCAAAGCAACACAGCACAAGTAACAAGACAGTTACTTCTTCAAATTCACATTTAATATGAACACTATAACTTCCCACTGTCGGTAATCCATCATTTTACGCAGTACCTATACGGTATTCTGCGAAAACAATTTTTTGCACGTTGTACTAAAATGTAATATTCCAATAGTATTCACAGAAAATAATAAATTAATTCTATTTTGGTGAGAATAATAATGTACAGGTAAAGCTGCAGATATATGATGCCTTCGTTCCTTCATGGTCCATCATCTATAAACATGTATTATTATGTTATTAGTATTTTTTATTTATTAATACTGTCTCAATTGAGATTGCCTTTCATACACAGTAAATAACAAGATAATTAGTTGTTATTGTTATACTTGGACTATCCGTCAATTTTATCCGCATACGAAATATGTATGTAATAATACTAATAAACCATGTCTTACAGTCCAAATAAGTAATGAAGCAAATAGTGACACTGATGTATTTTGAACAATGACATAGTGACATTAACTCTGACATCAATACTATGTACAGTATAACTTCTCTGCCTATATACAATGTATTATAAATTTAAATACCTAATCAGCTATAGTGATTTCTAGAAATAATATTCGAACACTATACTGTTGGTCCCAATTCAAAGTTAGCAGTTTCACACTTCACATAGTAGTATTTAAACTGCATGGAATATTTCAGGCCGTATTAATGGGTACATTAGTTACTGTAAAAGATCATTGTTGCTACGGCACTTTGTTACTGTGTTATAATATTAATAATGATTAGTTTGAAATAACAATGATGAAATGTAATGTAAAGTTAGTATGTTCTTGGTA